>JAOWAY010158846.1:0-10516 GCA_028565895.1 Goniobranchus geometricus
TCTAAATAGCACCGTCGCTGATATGACCTACGCTGTTGAAAAGTGACGTTAAACCCACAAAGTAACTAACTAACAATGCTGGTTATGTTGCTCTTGACATTTGTTGAACTTTTTGCACCTTCCCACACCCAACTATATTTACAATAATTCCGAAAAAATAAAATCTACCAATTAAGTAAATTAAACTGTAATATTTTTAGGTAAAAATCACTTACAACAACACTGACAAACATCCAGCACAATAACAAGCCTTCCGTCGAGTAGAACTTACTTAACACGAACCTGTTTAACACAAATTTTGCCCTTAAAATGAACTGAATGTGAATCCCCTAGTAATTTTTTTCTTTATTCAACTCATGCAATGTTCTTTAACAGGAACTGAAATTTCCCTAGAACTTGTTAACACCACTCGAAACCGGTGCTTCACGCAAGTCTTTTCTGAGTTTTCACCTGTTCTTGCACCCACAAAGCTTTGGGCCGAGTGAGCCAGGCAACACCAATGTAAGGCCCAGCCTAGATCTACTATCACATGAGCACTTTGACACACAAAGGGAGTGAGGGATGGGGTATCTGGGGAAAGGGCACTCTGGCATCACACACCGTGCTCTGCCATACATGACGTACACAGGGCCTATTACCGCCAGGCATTGTGTTTCGATTACGCGACTGAATGTGTGATGATTCTCTTCACCAGTCACCCCTCTGTGGGAAATGAAGGCCCAAAGCTTCTTTAGACCTAGGTACTGGTGACAGGTCTTTTACTCACCCCTCAATTTAAATTAAACGGTTGAGATAAACCTTGCTTTAAGATAAATTCGTCAATCGGTCCTCTGGAGTTTATCTTAAGTGGACTTTACAGAAAAAGATTTAGTCGGTGGTAAGATGCACACAAATTTACAGCTTATTGTACTTGCACTCGGCAATGTATGTCTTCCTCCCAAGGCATTGTTGCTGAGACATCAGAAAATCTAAATAAATAAATTTCAAATACTCTTTTATTTCCATTTACATGATGTGTACATGTTAAACCATTGAATGCACATCTTTCCACACAATCTTGCTACAGACCCATTTTCTTTGTCACCCAGCAGGTGGGCTATGTGACAGTAGTAATATATATCTATTATTCAGATCAAATCCTATCAAATCAATGATATTCTTACTGAAGCAATGAAAAAAATCTGTCCTCCAAAATTTACAGCATAAAAGTAAATATAACATACAAATATGTTATCGTTTTCTTTACAGATTGTAGATCTATACTTGTAATACCTTATTCATCATGTTATATGCATCTACGTATAAATAAACTCAATTATAAAATCACACAAATAACACAAATTTTAAAACTAGCACCATAATATGATACATAAGAATTGTTTACAAATGTATCGCAGTCCACAGTCTTTACAGTATATAGATCTATACTTGTAATACCTTATTCATCATGTTCTAGCATCTATGTATAAATAACTCAGTTATAAAATCACACAAATGACACATTTTTAAAACAAGCACCAAGATATTATGCATAAGAATTGTTCGCAAATGTATCACAGTTCACAGTATTTTACTTGTAAAGGCATTAGAAAGGCTTTCTTCAGATATATTGGTCCCATTTGTGTATATTTGAACAGGAGGTTGTTAATGTAACAGGTAAGTCACCAGATTTGTCTGAAGTCAGATTTAAAAAAAAACAACCAACAATTTACTTTCCATATAATAAAGGTAGAGCTGCACTGGTTGTGAAAGAATTATTCACAATCAGAATTTTTTGTTTGTCTTTTAGATCTAGATTCTACTTTCTGTAATAATGTGAGAAATGAACTGGTTATGATAAAGGGATGAAACTGTTTCTCACAAAAGGTATGGGAACAAAAAATAGAAAGGGAGATGGAAAAAAGAGGGGGAACAAACAAAACATAATAGAGAGAGAGAGATGGAACAAAGTGGGGGAAAAAAATAGAGAAAAGTTTGGCTGGTTTTAAAAACAATTTGGCAGTAAAACAAATAACTGAAAAAAAAGTTTGGCGGTAATCAATAAATGTCTTAAAATGATTGCTGATTAGAGGGGAACAATATATCCAATGAGTGTCATATGAAGTGTTTTGAAATTTATCAAATATGAATTTTTTTTAAAGCTTTAGTTTTGTGTGCCATGTTATATGCTGGAGCACTGGGCTTGAGAACTGAGCATATGGTTAAAGCAGAACCCTCTGTTTACATCTTTCTATAGAAAGACAAAGGCTGAATCTCAAATGCAAAAGGAATATTTTATGATTTAAGTCGGTAGGAAGGGACACACATACACATTGTTTATATGCAATGTATAGACCAACAGTAATATGCTTATTTATTTATTGTTATGTTCCCTCCATGCAGATGGAAGGAATAATATTTTGGAGCTATCAAGTTCTTTGTTTTAATTGCGATGATGCATTTGTTTCTTTGTAATGATTTGATTCTTCATTGATATTATTATGCACATAATGATAATACATAGGCCTACATATACTATGAATACACTTTCATGTGTGTGTGTGTGTGTGTGTGTGTGTGTCTGTGTGTGCAAGTGTGTGTATTGTAAGTGTTCAGCTGTGTATGTGTATGGCCAATCTGTGTGGGTGTACAAAGTTTTTTGTTTATTATTGATTTTTTTAAAAGCACTCAGAGCCTGTCTTTCTGATTGATTGCTAAATTCAAATAAAAATGTAAATGTCTATCATTATTTTTTGTTGGAATGGTTGTGGTGCATCTGCAAAAATGTTGGTAAATATTTTTTGTTTAAAAGTGAAGACCTGCTCAGACATACCATGTGTTTGTTTGCTTTTTAAATGACCCTATTAATTCTTTACTCATCTTTCACCAAACAATTTTTCCCTCAGACTGAAGGACAATTAAACTTAATTAAAATACTCTTAGTCATATCTCTAGAGAAGACTAATTTTGTCATGTCTGTTTAGTACCGGTTCTGATGGAACTTTCTTAAGAAATGTTTTCTTTTGTTTGTTCCAGTTGCTCCTATTCTTCTTGCCTATATAATCCTCTTTGGTAGTGATTCCTAAGTATTCATATATTATTATGTTGAGACCCTCTTGACTATTTCCCCTCTTCTGAATAATGGTGTCAATAATTGATAACACATGGCGTATGTCATAAGAAAGGAGAGTAAACAAAATTCTGTATCATAGTAGGTTAAAATGTACTATTGACACCTTCTTTTAACAAGAAAAGTGTAAAAATAAAGTCCAAGGCATATTCATTGGAATAAATAGATAAATAGCCGGTCCCAAATATTTACAAACTCTTTCGTGTCATTGGATAATGCTCAACGGAATTCAAAACTTGAGCTGAGAAAGAGCGTGAAACCACAATTCAATTGAAAACACAATATTTTAGCATTCCTGCTGTCACTGAAACATCAATGAAAGTGCATGATGATATTTCTTAAGGCTGAAGGAATAGATAGGGAAAAGACATTTCCCATGTGAAATCTACAGGACTTCCAAATGACGTGAGAGCAGCATCGTTGCAAGGACCAAGGAAGACTAAGCTCTCTTCTGTATGCCTCAACCATTTCATGATATATTTTACTCCCGGACAAATGAAGTGATTCCAGTTTTGTCTTCTCTTCATCATTTTCAACAGAAGATCGATGGAAATCAACTGCCTCCTGGAATTCTGAGAAAGCCTCCCTCAAATATTCTTGAGACATAAACTTCAAAACATAAGAAAACAGCTTGGAATCTTTCTCATTTAGTATAGATAACTCTTGCGATGAGGAAGCTGAGTTTGCCTCATGTCTTGTCCACAAAGAAAAAGGCAATATATTTGATGCAAATTTCAATGTAAAATGAAATTTCTTTGTTTTCCATGAGCCATGACTATCAGCATTGACTCCATAATGGAGAATGAATCTTACTATAGGATAACTTATCACATGCAAAGGTCTTGAGGATAATAAGAAATGGAGAGCATTACCTGTTTGATAAACGTTGGAGGGCATATCACTATCAGGAAGAATTTCACAAAATTTTCCTACAGAGGATAGGTCCAACCCATGTCGCAACAAAATTTCTATACACTTATACACATAGTTCTCTGTCACATTGAGCTCAGTTTCATTACCACGAGATGTTTGATTCCATGAAGCAAATGCACTTAGAAGGCAAAGGATGGCTGAAGAATAGGGATTCCTTCCAAAAGCCGCACTTTGTTCATTGTTTTGATACACCTTATCCTCCACTAGGATTTCATCAAAGTTTGGATCAGCCCCTGCATTGAGTAAGAGAAGCAACATGGAAATCAAGCAAGGTGATACATCTTCTCCAGACACACTTGTCGCTTGATGACACAATAGGCTGTAGAGTGGATATGTCCTTGATGGATGGCAAGCATTGACATTCTGCCCATGCCTTATGAGAACTGATGTGACTTCTGCCATAGCCTCATACTGTTTCAGAGATTGACACGAGCTATAGGAGTATAGAACATGAAAGAGATTCATGCCATGAAAAGCATTTTTAACATCCGATGGACTTTTGTCTCTCAAAACAACATCGACGCATTCGGGTGATATGAGTTTTAAGGCGCTCTCCAGTGCTTCTTTTTTGTCACTGTGAGCTTTAAGCATAAGTCTAAGAGCAAAAGGAGAATTGGCTTCACAAGCTAGAGTTAAATAGAGAGACTTTGAAGTATTTTTCTGCCTCCTACTCTTGGAGTTAAAACTTGCTTTCTTAAACTGCCAATAGTCAAGAAGAAGTTCAACACAATTTGAGTGTTTGAAAATACCTGCAATATCAATTGGAGTTAACTTCATTTTTCTCTCCTCTAGTGCAATACCTGAGGAAATGTCTTTCAACTTAGCACTGATAATCTTGTCATAGATATTCCAATTAAGGCAAGAAGCATTGTTCTGAAATTTGATTTCCTGAACAATTAAAGGAATAAATGTGCGATGCCCTAAACAAGCAATTAAATGAAGATACGGCCAAACGGAAGGTTCATAAGGTGGTTTAAAGAAGCCTTCGTTTAGTAACAAGACCAGGGCTCCAACATTGTTTTCTAAAATGCAGTAATGAAGGAGGTCAAAACAGTTTTCATCTTTCCAGCTTCTAACCACGGATGATTGGCATTTTCTCAGTCTTGTCCGGACTTGAGAGGAATCAAAGTGTAGCTGTATTGCATCAAGCAGTTCGTGAATGGCCTTTTCTTTAATGTTTGCGTCAAGAGACATGATGACAATTCAATCTTTCGCAGATCCAGATTGCCCTACTGAAGAAAAATAGCCAAACCAATGTGAGATTGCATCTCTGAAAAAATATAAATAAAAAACACTGTCATAAAGTTAGTGCCTTGGAGAGGCTTTTCATTAATTTGAATAACAAGACAAATATATAAAATAGAACCAAACTCTTTAAATTGTTTTTAATACTAAGTATGTTGTCTGAAATCGAAGATAAGTTTAGTCATTAATTATAGGGGGTTTCTATTTTGCCTTTTACTTTTGCTTGTTTTGTTGTTTTTCAATTTCTAACAAAGAACATGTTGAGCAGTATGGCTCTGTAATGTAGAGCCCACCTCAAGGATGTGTTAAGAAACTTGAAGCTTTTATCACCTATTTAATTGCCTTTGAGAATCTTACAAAAAGGCCTACATCAGCCTGAGAAAAGACGACATGGAACCTTGTGAGAATGATCAGCCCAAGGTCAGTGATAGTAGAAATAAGCATGCGTAAAGGGAGATGGATAGGACACGCTTTGAGGAAGCCACAACACAGTGCAACAAGACAGGCACTTCAATGGAACCCTCAACGGCCATGAATGACTTGAAAGAGAAGCCTGAAAAAGGAAATGAATCTTTCAAACATTCATCATGAAAAGAACTCATGAAAGTCATCCAGGATAAAGATCTGTGGAAGGCTGGGATGTAGCTCCCAAGACAACCATTTTGTACTTCTCTCTTACCTGTATCATCCTTACTGCTTTAGCTGTATAAGTGTGTAAGTTTTCCTGATTTCATTGCTCCACCTCCTTTTCGATCTCACCCTTCCTCTTTTATTTAGCATTCTTCCATCTTACACTGTTCTCTCTGCCTTTTCAGGGAGCAAAGAAAGATCCACTTTCTTCTCTATTGTTCTTATAAGCCAGTTGTTCTCAATACTGAAACCTAGGAAGGATTGATTCGTGTTCTTCTGAAGACCCTTGATGTCTTCAAGAGTTCTAAACAGCATTTAAGTTAAAAGTTGGTTATCATTACAATATTTTTGCTTCTATGCTTTTGTGTTGATGGTACATGCCTTGCATCCATAGATTGCTACTTGGAAGAACCCAGTCCCAAGGCACATTAAATTCCAGTTGGGAATTGTCTATCCATTTTTTCATTTCCCCGTCATGGAAATCCCGCCATCTAATGGCACTTTTGGATGCAATGTAAATAATAAAAGGCTAAATTGGGACAACAAAAGCTGAAAAGTGTTAGCTTTAATATAAATCTACTTGCCTCCCTCCCACCACTTTTGCATAGAATATCGCAATCTTTCAAGTCTAGCCTGATGGCTTAGGGTGCCATGATTCTTCCTTTTAATACCTGGGTTGCATTGGTGATTTTATAGAATCATTCCAGTCTCTTAAGTAAGGCAGTTTCAGAATATCTTCCTCTTTTCTGTCATACTTAGGCCCATATAGAGAAATTTGGCATATTATCTGCCGAAAATTATAATACTGTGTTCTTTATGAGACATTTACATTTCATATGCTTTCTATATTTACATAGAAAAGGGGTTGAGGTGGGTTGGGGTACCCCCCTTGCCCCCCCCCCCCCTACTCCTTCGAGGACAAGAAAAAAAAAAAACAAGAAAAAAGGTTCGGGGGGGGATCTTCTCCCCTTCCCCCTTACACACACACACACACACACACACACCCGTAGCAAGACAGAAAAAAGGGGGGTCAAAGTGGCTGAATCGTTATCCTAAAAATAAGCGCCATCATCAAAATTTATAATTTAAAAAAAATATGAATTTAGGTGCCATTTACAGACTGAAGTGATACTGTGAAATAAGCAATGCATTTTCCTTATTCCTTTAAAAAGGAAAGAGATCGAAAACAGATCTAGAGATTCTATCTTATTATTAATATTATTCGACCTCTTGCAGAATCTCTTCTACTTGTCGCGGAAATGCCGCAAATCATGACAAATGCCAACACCACAAATGAAAAAGGAATCATAACTATTGACTACCAAAAGGTTATATCACCTCATTCATTTAGTCTTGAAAAGATTTGAAATCTGAGTAAAGATTGACTGGATTTCGGTCTTTAGAGCTTCATTTTCATAACGACTAACAGCAAATTTATATCTCAGTTCAGATTGTTGACATTGACGACTCGTTGTGATTGTGTTACTGCACTCGATACGTTTTGTGACTTTACGGTTCCAACTTTTCAATTCAAAGTCAGCGGGTCTCTGAGATTCGATACTTATTTTTCTGATAATTGTAGACACATTGGCTACTTTGATGTGATATCATAGCCTCTATGTAAAATTGACAAAAACCCATGGAGCTCCATGCAAAAACCTGTGACGGGGTGGCGAAAGGAAACGGAGCAAATTAATGAATTATTAGCATGCTCTCGTTAGTCTACGAAAGTAGGCCTTGTACATCATGATCAAGATCTTTATGTTTAGGATATTTACAATCCACCGACTTCGTTATGCAAGAGGAAATCATGACAAACCAACAATAAAGATAATACAACAACGTGGGCTTACCTTACAAAAATTCACTAATGAAATGACGGGTAATAAATAATAAATAAATAATAAAGAATTTATATAGGCCTAGCGCCTAAAATCCACTTTAAGTGCTTGGTGACGCTTTTAACGCATCAAAATATGGGTTAAAATTCAGGCTAACCATGGCATTAAAAATATATGACATTAAGAAGATAAGAAGATAAGGTGAATCAAACGTAAATTACAATGGCTATGTAATTCAGGCTTTACAGGGCAGTAACAGATAAAGAAGCTAGGACGTATAAATTACAATGTTTTAAAAGAAATGTCAAAAAGTTCAAGAAAATGATAAGCTGAGTATGTAATATATGTACAATGGCTTTTGGTTGTTTTTTTGTTTTTGTTTTTTTTTTTGTTTTTTGTTAAAGAAATGTTTTCTGAAAAGTTCAGTCTTCAACTGACGTTTATAACTGTCCAAGGTGGTGCAGGTTCGTGATAGAGAATTCCAAAGTTTAGGGCCTGAAATAGAAATTTTTCTTCAAAAACTGACTTAGCTTTTTTTTGTTTTTAGAAGGTTGTAAGTTGGTTATTATTAGTGATGGGTAAAGACCAAAGAGAATCATAACTGATTGAGGAATATTATCATATTCATTTATAATAGATTTTCGTGTTGGAGAGAAGAAACGTTGAATAAGTTGATGATGTGGATATGGGAAGATCCGCTATTGCAACTCCTAGTCTCTTGACGGCCTGATGTGCTAGGATTGAGAGAAGGAGATGATGATAATTATGATATTAACATCATGAGGATGACAAGTGGTGGCGGATGTAGTATCTAGATAGAATACAAGTAACTAAAAACTTAAGGGTTACTCAAAATGGAAACCTGGATATAACAATAACGTTTCCGACAAATAATGACCTTCGTCATATAGAGACAGAGACAATATGGAAATAATGTTTTTTTTGTTGTTTTTTTTATGAAAGTGATAAAAAAGAAGGCAGCTTATGGACTTTAAGTGTTTCACTTTTGGCAATTAAGTACCACGAGTGGTTAAGAAGCAGAACCACGTCATGAACATAATACAGAAACACTTTCAGTTTTAGCTCCTGGTTTATTTGTCGACCGAGAACGAGTAATATAGTAATATAGCAGACTACGACACATATCCACAGAAGCACTTCACAATTTTTCTTCACCAAGGAAAAAGCCGAATAGGAAACGATATAATATTTGATTTCATCAGGCAAGGGAGCGCCCGGTTAGCTCAGTCGGTAGAGCATCAGACTTTTAATCTGAGGGTCAAGGGTTCGAGTCCCTTATTGGGCGATTTTTTTTTTTTTTTTTAAAATTATTTATTTATCTTGGAGACGACTTATTTTTGTATTCTTATTCATAAATTTGTTGTTAATCTGTTTCCGACCACCTGAGACTTAAACGTATTTCATTCCTTTGTCAATTTTATATAAAATTGCTTTTATTTTTATTTATCAAAATTCATGCATTTTTTTAATCAATTTAATGACTTCAATGCTGCTGATTCTCGGGTTTATAATCATGTGCCATTTCAAAATATCAATAGTTTAATTGGACGTTTTGAAATGTACATAATTAATGTCAAAAAGCGGATGGTTGATGACAAACTCCAATTAAATGAATCTTAGACGGAATGTATGATAATTGGAAGTTATGTGACAAAAGTCAAAAGCAAAACTGATTTTTCAAATATCCCCATAAGTAGCAGTGCAATCATTCCATCTCATATGATCAGAAAAGTTATCAATGTCATAAAGAGTGGGTGCTCTGTGCAAATGTCTCCGTGGAGAAATCAGGCGAATTAGCTTTGATATGTTTTCTTAATAACATTGTAGACTTTCTTTTTTTTTCCATTAGAAGTACCGAATTTCTTTTTCTTTTTTTTTTCTTTTTTTTTTTGAAAGGGTGTCTTTAGTTCTATCAAAGCTGGATTATTGCAATGCACATTCTCTGGATTGTCAAATTAAAAATCAATTCCTTTATTGTCCCTTTCGAAAAAATTGTTTCCGTGATTCATGGCAGCACAAGAATTACAATTAAAAGGATGGAATTACATTTTAGTTATGAGCATAAAAGATATAAAAGAATATTAAGAATTATAATGTGTATATTATGGAGTAGAAATGTGGCCTCTTGGAGAAGCATTGTATAAATATAACATCAATATTATATCATTATGTGTTACAGGTTATAAGAATATATGCATTCAGTGAAAGAAGTTTTTTTTTTTTTTTTAAGTGTCCTGTTGAAGGGGCATTGAATAAATATTGCATTGGTATATTCATTATATTATGTTAAGAGACACGCCCAAGAATATTTAAAATGTGGAACTCCAGTTGGACTGCACTATGATACAAATAGAACAGAGAAAACATTAATAATTTCTGATTATAAAAGGGAGAAATGAGTTTTTGTATCTGTCCCTATTACTTTTGAGATGGATTAGCCTACTGCTACGAGATGATCTTTTAATTTGAATGTTGAGTGGATGAGTGATGTCATTTTCAATTGATTCAAATTTCCTCTTACAAAGGCATAAAAGAAGCTCAGAGAACGTTCCCGGATCTCGATAATTCGTTATTTTCCGTGCTTTTTTTTAAGGACAGCGTCAATGTTTTCACAATCCTGCATGGATGCATTCTCACCCCAGGTTGACATACAAAAGGAGAAGACACTAACAATAGTGGACTGAAAAAAATAGATAAAGAATAACTTTGTCAATATTAAAGGAATTGAGTCTCCTTA
>JAOWAY010158957.1:0-10514 GCA_028565895.1 Goniobranchus geometricus
TCTTCTTCTTCTTCTTCTTCTTCTTCTTCTTCTTCTTCTTCTTCTTCTTCTTCTTTGTCTTCTTCTTCTTCTTCTTCCTGCTCCTCCTCCTCTTCCTTCTCTTCCACCTTGTTGTTTTGTTCTTGTTCTTCTCCTCCTCTTACCCCTCCTTTTAAGTCATCATCTTCTCAAATTTTTTTCCCCTTATCTTTCCCCTTTCTGATTTCTTCCTCTTTCCTATGGCTCTCCTTCTGTCTTTGTCTCTTTGAAAATTGTTGGGCTTTTATGCTTAGCCTCAGTATCTAGAGGTAAGGCAGTGGTATACTTTATGTCATCAAATGCTTGTGGAGTGATATTTTTGTGGGGCATCTGGTTTTCACATGAAGGGCACTTTTTCTTGTTACTGTTTTTGATAATTACAAAGAAGTAATATCCATGCTGGGGTGATATGAACAGGAATTATGACTTCCCTTTCAAACAGCCTTGACTTTTTTTTAGTAAGAAGCAATGCTCTGTATGAAGATACACAGACGTTATGCCATGTCTATGCATTTGTTGCTGAAATCTGTATGCACATTTCTTTCTGTATTTAGTCAATCCTCTCCTCTGCATGTCTTCCCCCACCCCCTACCCCTTCCACACTCACACACACCCCACCACTATACCCAATAGACGATAATGAATTGTACAGGCGGCATGGAATTTTGATAGGATGCACAGTTTTGTCATGGCTATGCATTTGACCCGTAAGTCAGGATGCACACATTCCTTGTCGTGTTTTGTCAATGTTCCTCTTTTCTGCATGTGTCTTCCAACACATGCATACCCACATTCATATGCATACCCAAAAATTGCCATTTTAAAAATTTTGTCAGGAGAATGACATAAGCTGAAATATCCCCCAGCTTGTAACTTATTGGCAGTGGTAAGATAATCCCCAAGTCTCCCTTTGAAGTATGATTTATAATTAATCCAAATGTGAAAAGATTTGAAGTCACTTGGTTCGGTGATAGCTGAATTCTGAGCAGCTACTTTATGCAGAGCACAACGATATATGTCAGGTTTGTGACATTTAGTCCTATAACCCACGTTAAAGATTTTGTCGTGTATTTGGCTTTTGCTGTTCTAGTTCTAGCAATGTACCTTCAGCCTTGAAGGACTAAATAATATAATAATTCACTGCCATTTGCATGCATAATTATACATTGAAAGTTAGATTTGTGCTGTCTTTTTAGTTACAACAAAATCGGATCATACTCGTCTGACAAGTGACAAAAAGAGCAATCATACACTGTCACAGACTCCTAGAATATTCCCTCTTCAGTTAGCCATATGAAAACATATTTTCATCTGGTTTGTGGTTAAAGCTTATAAGCTTCTATCTTTGCTGGAATGTAAATATTTCAAACAAATCATTATTTCAAGTGAGTGGAAACTTTATTATTCTAAGGGATCTATTTAAAAAGAAAAAATTCAAAATGAGATCATCCAAGTTTAAGGGATACAGGATTATGGGATCCATTCAGCTGTTTTCCTTATCCTGTTTTCCTGATTTTTGTTGTATTATTGTTATACAGAACTGTTATACAGTGTATGAAATATAGAAATAAACTAGTATCTTTTGTTTAAGATCAAGTTTCTTTAGCTGTCCCTGAGACAAGAGTTTTTGGCGAGCTGTTTTTGTTGAATATTCCAGCTGAAGTCGGAAATTTTCAAAAAGAGGGAAATAATTTAAAATTGCTACATAAATGGATTCATTGTTGCCTTGGTTTAATTCAGTAAATTTGTTTATCCTTTCCCGTGGCAGTTAGCAGAAAGCACTGAGAGGCACAGGGAGGAATTGAATCGCTTGTCAATTGATTTGGAGGATGAAACAAGCTCTCGTACAACTATGGACAGACATGTCATGGATTTAAGGAGAGAGGTAAGCAACTTAATGTGAAAATTAATCTAACTATTGCAGAATTTAATTTGATGAAAACTTTAATAAAGATTTTGGGATAACTTTTAACATTTGACTAAGGTACATTAATATTCAAACATTGGCTCCACTGGAAAGACACTGTTCAAACTAACCTAATTGTGCATGGAAGACGTAGATGAAATTTGAAATGTCGGATTCTATGAATTTTACTTCGTTTTTTAATGGATCTATATAAATGGACATGCCCTTGTCAAATCTATACACATTAAAACTTTTTTAATGGTCAAATGAGGAAAGTTATAATTGTTTTTGCCTTCTAAAAGCTGGAACGGCTACAATCTGAAAATGCCAATGAATGGGGTAAGAGGGAGCGCCTGGAATCAGAAAAACTGGTTATGGAAAGGGACAACAAAAAACTCAAAGCTCAGGTGAAGGATTTGGAAGAGGAACTGGAAAGAAGATCCCACACGTCTTCCTCCATTGCAGATTCAGATATCAAAACTTTACAGTTTGAACTTACGGAGAAAAACAAGGTAATGGCGTTGTCACAGACACCTTGTAGATGCTATACAAGATTTCCATTTTATATTGTTACTTTTATTTACTCTTTATGAATTAATGTATTTTTCGTATGAAGCTTAAAAAGGTATTCTGGAATATTTGTCTTTAATGGGTAAATTATCTAGATTCAGGAACTTAATAAGGTAACCCAGCATGAGTTTAATTATGTTTCTATAAATCTGTTTCCATTGTCAAGAGATTTCTTGTGATTATTTTGAGTATCAATTTTCTTTGTTTTAATTTTGATTTTGTTGTCTTTTCTTCTTTATTTCCACCTCCTCTAATATAGAGGGGTCTGCATTAACAACAACATTGAAGAAATATTTCTCTCAGCTGCTATAAGAATTGTTCCAATATTGAGAGCAACCTTGAGAAAGATATTTTGTATACGAAGTGAAAATCATGAATGAATGAGATACTGTCAGCTATCCAGCTGTAAGGAAAATGTAAAGAAATTATGAGACATGTTAGTGCACAGTTTTAGAAAATGTTATGTGAATTAATTTCTCTCTATATTTTGTATAATGTGCAGGAACTGTCTGAAATTAAACATGTACACAGCAAGATCAAAAAAGCCTTTTCTGAGAGGGGGACTGAACTTGAGCATCATAAACGTCGAGCCGAGCAATACGACACAGAAGTGCGAAAGTTGCGGGCAAGGGTAGATGAATTGAAGCATGACTTGTGCTCAGCTGAGGATGAGGTAGAGAATCATTTTGATGATAATAAAAAGATTTAACTTGGATGCAATGTGAAAGAAACTGAAAATGGACAAGATGCATTGTTTTATTTTGACTGATGAATAACACCGTTACGGTAGAGCCCCGTATATCAATGTCATTTTAGCCAAGTTTTTTCACATATCAAGAGTTAAGAAAAGCTTTTTAGATCGAACCCCATAGATCAGTTATATCTGTATTCTGATTGTGTTGTTAGTGTAAACAGGAAGCAAAAGAACAACATAAAATTCTGCTGATAGCCTGTTGATTGGTTGGTGAAATTCATGAATGAAAATGCATACTATTCTGCCAACAATATCTGTCCCCTAGATTTGTGTAGCCAATGACATTCTATACTGTCTATAGATTAACATTGACATTATATTAATGTTTTGCTTCAGTGGTATCCCCCCTTTTTTCCTGTTGTACTTTGATTGATATGATGCATCAACTTCTTATGAATTAACATTCCAAATTTATCAGTTTTTATCGGCAGTCCCAGCGATGTCAATATAAGAGGGTTGCAATGAAGTCTTTCAAATTGTTTTCGTATTAAATTAGGAAGTAAATATCGACATCAAGTAAAGTTACTCTGATAATGTATAAGGGAGTTATGGCCCTTTCTCTTATTATCACAATTCAATTTACAGTATAAAAGAAAAAGGTAAATCTTGCTTAGGGCAACAAATTTTATCTTTTATCTCTGGATATGTCAGATAATAAATAATTAGCCTGGATGTGTTTTTAAAGATGGGTAATATGTTTGATTTTCCTTAAACTCTAGGTGGATAATCAAAGTAATGCAGCGCGCAGAGCCCAGCGTACAAATGATGACCTTCAAGAGCAGGTGGACAGCCTACGTGTTCAAGTCAATCATTTACAAACACGGTAATTTGAATTTCTTTTTTTTTATTTTGTCATTGTTAATTGCTGTATTGTCAGCTCAATTTTAATGAAGACATTTTCTCTCTTTATGGCATCTTCCTCCTTTTATCCCTGATAAGGCAAAAAAAACCCCAAAACAAAACAAATTTACTTATTAAAGTTCTTTGTTCATTGTTTAGTATATAGAGTAATATAAAGGATAAAACCACTTTGACAACATGGTTACTTTTGACAATTGTGCTTAGTACTGTTTTTCAAAAAGTAAGACAAAAGACTTGAAAATGAATTCTTTCGTGATAAGGGACTTAAATACATGCTTTTTTTTGAGACAAGAACAATGTAGCCAGAAGACTTCCTGTTTTTTTTTTCACTTAGTTTTACATTTATTACACACTTGTTTTACTGCATTGCTTTTGGCAGCTATGTGTCAATTTAACTCATCTCCTGAATCAACCTGTGTGTTTCAGATTAAGGAGAAGTGGTAATCTCAGTTCTGCAGCCACACCTCGATCAACCAGTCTAAAATCCCTGACTTTGGAGGACTCTGCGGATTTGGCAGACAGTGAAAATGATTTTGATGACATCTAGAGATGTGAGAAATAGACTTTGAAATCAAGGAAGGGCAGGTCATCATCCATTGGTGTAAGAGTCAAGAAGAATTAAAATCATTGTGATTTCTCATTGTTATCTTTGTGGAATATTTTTTCACACCATTCAAATTATGGTGTCCAATCTAAAGGCTAATGAAAACAACCTAAAACTTATACTTAGTTTTCAAAACTAATCTTTTTAGAATCATATGAGATGGGTTATTTTCAAAATAAATCTTTGTCATAGCTATTTCTGGATCTTTTCAATATCTCTTTCTGTCGCTCAGACCATATGTATATTTATGATTCTATCTAACTATATGTATTTCCTTCCTTCACTCTATGAACGCTGATGTCCTGAGGTTTAGAATTTTCCTCTCCCTGGCTTTTTGAATGTTCATAATTGTATTATGGATTCACCACTCAGTATGCAGCGTTTCAGTATAAACATACAACGATCAGTCAATGACTAATGCTCTTCTGAATTTTCTTTAAAAATTCAAAAAATACCCTGGCATATCATACGTATTGGGCCAATAATATTGCATACTTATTTCTCAAACTAGTCTCCGTTCATTTTGACAAGTGTTGCTAATGCTTGGGAACTATCTCAGTTTTGTAACTGAATCCAACCCATCTTTAATCTTCTTCGGAATAAAAATCTCAAGACTGAACTGTTCTGTTGAGATTTTTATTGTAGTTGCGATGATTAAAAAAAAAAGATTTTGTCAAGCACTGTGGCACCATGTGTGAATATGGGCACTATATAAATCCATTAATTCATTATTCGTTATACTATACATGGAGAAAATTAATGTGCAGATTCGGAATTATCCGTTATGAGGCATAAATTATTGAATGACCTATTACCTATGCAGTAGCAGAAGTGAAACAAAGGTGTTCTGGATTGAACAGGTAAAGGAAAGAAAATCAGAAATAAAAATCAGCCCTCTAATGTTCAATCCATATGCATCTCATAATTACAGGGACTGCAGAGAAAAAGGCATTACTTTGAAAGCCAGGCACATTAACAAGGAACTGAGAAAGTAGATGTCTATGTTTGGTCATTCTAAGTATAAAGTTCAGGATATGATGTTTTTACATCATATGTAGAGAAGCATTGGTAGTATTAGATTGTCTGTGGGGTGTTTTTTCTTGACTCACAGTTTATGTAAAGGTTTATGAATATATTTGTTTTTAGGTCAAGTCTTGATATTTCTGTGTTAAGCAATATAAGACATTTTGATCTTCATTTTTGAAAAACGTATTTCGAAAGTATTATTGGGGATCACAGACTTGCCAACCTTCCCAGCTTGATAGTGAAATTCTCGAAAAACAGCCATAATCCCGATATCCCGATCTCGTTGAACGATTCACAAAAAAGACTGCCGAAGGTGAAATCATCATTCTTTCTTGAAGCAGTCGAGTGAAGGCTATTTTTTATGGTGCACACTCCTGTTAAAATGGTTACTGTGCAATACAATTACCTCACTAACTGTGAAGACAAAGTTCTCAGTATGCTGTTCAAGTATCCATATTTTGATAGTTATGTAAGTATTGACATGATAATTTATGCTGTTTCCTCAGAATAAATTACTCGAAAAATCGCAGACAAAATGAAGTTTGTAAGGTTCTATCACCTGTAAAACATCAGGCAAGGGATTCTGGCTTTTAGAAATTATTTCTCTCATGTGGACTCCTTGTCAGCAGGGGGCGGGGGTGTGAACCTGAGGTGTGAGTGAGGTTGATAGTGAATGTATGTGTGTGTTTGCGTGGTTGATAGAGATTGTATGTAGAGTTGTGAGTGAAGGGAAAGAGACTGCATGTATGTGTGAACATGATGGAAAATGTATATGTCTGCATGTGTGAGGGCGATACAGAATTTTTTAGTGTGGGAGTGAGGGTGATTGAGAATGTATATGTGTGAGTGAGGATGTAGAAAATGTATGTGTGTGTGATAGAAGTTGTACATGTGAATATATGTGTGAGAGTGAGAGAGAGTGGGGTGAGAGATTATGTGTTTTTAGTGAGGGGATGAGAGTGATAGTAATAGAGGTTGTGAGGATGTGAGAGATTGTGTGTGTATGAATTTTCAAAAGATGATAGAGATTTCATGTGTGAATGAAGGAGTTAGGATGGGAGATTGTATGTATATACGATGGGAGATTGTTTGTATATACCGGTAAGTGAGTGAGGGGGATTGAAATTATCTGTGTAAGAGTGAGGTTGTTAGAGATTGTATGTGAATTAGCAGGTAAAGATTAATTGATGATAGAGATTTTGTGTGTCTATGTGTGTGAATGAGGGAGTTAGGATGAGAGATTGTATGTATACATAAGCTAGTGCGGATGATTGAAATTGGCTGAGTACGAGGAAGGGAGTTTGGTTTATAGATTTCATGTGTGTATGAATAATAGATTGAATGTGATAGAAAATGGATATGAGTGAGTGTTATCGTGATAAAAGAGATTATGTGTCAGAAATCTTGTGTTTTTGTGAAAGAGGGTTTATGTATCTGACAGTGTGTAGAGCTTATGTGTTTGCAGGAGTTGGAGTTATGGTGAGTGTTCCTACTTTCTTACTTTATACCCCACACAGTACCAATATGATAAAAGTATACACAGTATTAAATGTGCTGATTGATGGAGTTTAAAGACCCAAAACTCTGTCCATATATATTGTACATCCTTAATTATATTATATAAATATTATGAGAATCTGTAGACCAGTGTTTATTTTTTACCGAATCATAATTTAGATTGGGGGGTGGTGCTATGCTGACCGAGAGGCTGCTGGTTCGTGATTTTCCTTAAACAAGAAAATTTATCCCTGTTGCTTCACTCAACCCAGGTAAAAATGGGTACAGCTTTGGCTGGAAAAGTACTCTGCAATAGACTAGAATCCTATTCCGAGAGTGTTAAATAAGAACTATCACTGTCTGCTTCATGCCACAGAAACTGGGATAAGCTCCGGTCCTAAACATGATGCGGTTTGAAAGGATTACTTTATAATTTAGATGGGGTCGTTTTCATTCGTATTCGAAAATTAACATGAAGGAAAATTCCCAAATTTGGTCTCAGAAAAGTTGGCAAGTCTGGGATCAACCATTGATGCAAATGCACTCAAATAGAAGAAAAACATGTAATTTTGAAAGAACAAACTTGAAGTCAACAGAAGTAGGATTTGTAAAACCTTTTTTTCATCCCATCAAATTAATTGTGATTCCAAATGGGACTCTGAACATGGGCACACTGTTTTATCAAACCAAAACCTGACTCTTTTCATATAGATTTTTTTTAGCATACTTATAATTATTTAGAGTGTAAGTTTTTGTTGGAAGCTTTCTCACTTAAAAAAATGATTAATCAGCTCATTGTGATATATATTGATAAACATATCTGGCAGTTAAGCTACGCAGCGCTTTTTCTCGCCTTCATATAGTATATACATTTTCTTCCTGAGCGCACCATATCAAACAATCTCATTATATTTAAGTGGAAAATTATTTTCACTTTTCATATATACTACAATGTTCCCAGCAGTAAAGATTTACAGATTTTTATTTTTATGACCATATCAAAAAAGATGTCAGTTTGTTTTTTTTAATTGCCATATCAAAAGTCATGTCTCATTAAAAAGAGATAATGAAACTTTCTGATTGATCTCAGTAGCTTCGGCAAAACTTAAAAATGAAAATGTTCTTCAGCAAATTATCTTTATAATTTGGGTATTTCAGCCAACCATTGAGTAGGAGGTTTTTTGCATTGTAACACTATTCACATGATACATGTGAAGCCTTTTGTATATTTTTTTTCTCAATCAATAATTTGTTCTTGTGCTAACAAATTTTTATATATATGGTTCACATTCATAAAGATCTATTGTGATTCTCCTTCCCCTTTCCTTTCACTCACACTCAAACTCACATACACAGAAAAGGGTGGGGGTGATGGAGTGGTGGGGAACCATCCAGCTGATATTGCAGAAATTTATTTGGAAACATGCCTTTGACATGCAAGCTGGAATAGGGTATTAGAAGATTATTTGAAAAACCTCACACACAAAAAAAAAAAATAAAGGAAAGAAAAGGAAAGAAAGAATGTTAAGGGATATATTTACAAGTCTATAGGTATACAGACCTATTTCTCGCCTTCAAGTGAGGAAAACTCTCGTTATTGACTTGATTCGTATATTAGAATGAGTTAGGTTCCGTTTTCAATTGATGGTAGGGTGTTTCCATTGAATTTTAATGGCTAAATTCACGATTTTATCGGGCGTTGTTGGTGAGCCGTGAGCCGCTATGAGCGGCTTAGCATCCTCGCGGGAAATTTTTTGAGCCGCTGTCAGCGGCTTCGTGGAGACAAAGAGTTAAAACAAGGAACAAAGCACATAAAAAAGATGTTGCTGTTTGATTCTGGATCAGGAACTTCGAGTGGAATGACTCTTATTTCACTTTTTATTTTTGATGATTTACATTTATCATTAACCTCAACTTCTTGTTAGTACATGTATTGCTTTTTTATTCTCACATGACAAAAACATTAGATCTGAGATGTTGATAATGTATGTGTATTATATGTTTAAGTGCACATCATTGATTTTGTATTGTATGCATATCTTCATTTTTATGATTGATATATCTTTTTGTATACCTGCACAACCTTAATTTATGTAAATTAATTACAAGGCATTTATTTATACATAGATTTGATGTCCCCAACAACTTTTGTGTTCCAAATTTAAGATATAATAATAGAAAAAAATTTAATTGTAATGCTATTGACAACATTTGTCTTATACTTATACTGTATTAAACATGTATTGATCTTGTATGTTTGTCCCATAAATGTGACACTGAAAAATCTCAAGAGGTAGAAATGAGAGCTACAAAGAATGATTGTGGGTTGTGGAGTAGGAGCTTTTAAATTTCTCTTTTGAAAAAGTTCCCTTTGAATTTAAGATTTGCTGTTTAAACCGTACAAGGCGAAACCAAAAGATGATGAAATAATTCATGCTTTGTGTATTAAAGCCACCTGTCAATATCTTTTGTTACGCCTTGAAAATTCATGTACATTCAGTGCACACCTCTTAAATAGAAGACCACCATTTCCTAAGAATTGTTCCAACTAAGAGTATTGTTCCAACTTAGTGGCTAACTTGTCAGAGTTGGAATTTATATTTACATACACTGTCCCATGCATTGTTATATTTGCAGATTTTATTGAAGCTTAGTGATATATTTGTTATTTTTGTTTATTGTCATTTACATTTTTTTTTTCTCATTTTTTAAAAATTGTGTATTGTCTGACTACAAAAGTTTTATTTCCCTGGATGATTTTTGAATACCGTTATTGGTATTGCAATGTATTGTTTAAGCCTAACAGCCTCTTTATCCACTTATATACATCTTGGAGCCTCTTTATCCTCTTATATACAACTGGGCAATTTCCCAATCTTTGGCCTGTAGATACATTGGACTGTTCAGTTTAACCAGTGACAAGAAATGAGACAGAAATTTGTTTCCAAAGGACTATTTCACTTAAGCTTTGTGTCTAAGCGGCATTCCAAATATAATGTGCACTGTCCAAAAAGGTTTATAGACATCTGCAGTGATGATGTGTTGTGTGTGCCAGATTGTTAATAATAGATGGTAATAAAATTGTAGTGGTATAAATTGCATGCTCTTATCTAACAATGCACTCAAGCACTTTACATTACTCAAAATAGAGCTGTATCGTTCTCTTTATCTTGGTGATTTATGCAGGCCTACCGTTTATACCGATTTAATCGGGACCGTCCCGATTTTTTGAGGAAATTCGGCTATGTCCCGATTTACCGATTTTTTCTCGCCTGTCC
>JAOWAY010159068.1:0-10514 GCA_028565895.1 Goniobranchus geometricus
TGGGCAACACATACTCTGTCGGATACCTTCCAAGCTTTATACAACGATGCATTCCATTTTTTGTTTATGATGAATCCCCATCCATAGTATGGTGAATCACTATAGAAACACAGAAATCGGAATCCGCGCTGGTTGTCGGTGCCATTTTTTTTCTTTATCTTAGTCTCCTGTACACACAGCACATCTACCTTGTAGCTCTCAAGGTCGTTCAAAAGGTGGTCTTTTCTTATGTTACTGTTCAGTGATCTTACGTTGAACATTGCTATATTCAGGCTAGGTCCTGAATCCATTCGATTGGAGACATTCGAGAACTAAAGACAAATTTCACTGAGCCGGAGCTCAGTGCCAACAGATGTCATTCCTTAGTATTCTCAAGAAAAATATAGGAGACACTGAAGATTGTGATATTTATATCAATTTATTTATTAGTACAGCATATTATGACATTTCATTCAATATAGTCTTTTTTTATATATATAAATGAAGGAAAAGAACAAAAGAAAATACAGAAAAACAAAATAATGGGAGATAACTCTCTGAAATATCTGTTTTCAAGTATTTTTTTTTCTAAATTCTACACTATGCTTATAGTGAGTGATCTTAATAAGATAGAATTCATATACAAGAACCTACAGTTCAAAGATGTACATGATAAGCAAACACAAAGATGGGAAAAAGTAATTGATTGGGATAAAAGAGGAAAATACAAAGCTTTCTTCTCTTTGAATTTCTTTGTGAATCAAGAAAGAAATCTTAAGAGAGAAAAGAAAACATATATCATCATTTGATGATCTGTCCTAATCAAGCCTTCATCTTTCCATGTGCTGAAAATAGATGGGTCCTGATATATTCATAGCTAGGTTTTTGAGTTAGGTTGAAAGGGATCCGGTACTCCAGCACAGCTGTATTACAGAGTACCAAACCTTTTAAATCCTTCCTCCAAAGAATATAAAGAAAAAAAAAGCATCATCCACATTAGGGATATGAATCAACTCTACCCTTAATACTCTTTGAATACCTTTATGAATAAATCCTACTAAAACGACTTAAAAAAACAAAACAACACCGTATTTGATGACTCACTGTGAACTTTTATTCTTTTGATCGCGGTACGACCCTCTTTAATTTACAATATAAACATTCGGCAGTGATTTTTTGAAAAAGCGTGTACAAAATGGGAAAGGACAAAGAGAAATTAAAATAAAAAATGTTGAAATATTTTGGTAACATGAATGAGATTATGATAAGAAATATATTCTACTTAAATAATACTACGTCATCATGAGCTCAAATGGTGGGGCAATCCACATGAAGCAACAAAACAGTTTGAGAATCAACATGTTGTACAAATGTAACATTTTGGGTTTGAAAAAGAATGCAGTGGTAATGATAGAATAGTACCAAAGGCAGGGAAAAAGACCCCCAAAAACTGTAGCAACAATTTTTAAACAATTAAAGGTTTGTGACCATAAAATAATTATAATGCAGGTGCACACAGTTGAGACAAAACAGATGATAAATGGTACATGTCTCTTGATTGAAAAGGTAAGTAATACTGCATAGGCAATTGAGTTAAAAGGCATCGCAAGGCAAGTATTTGTCATATATAATAATTCATATATTACCATACTTTCAAGCAACAGATAGAAGATAAGCATAAAAGTATGTTCTATATATTTTGAAAAATTGTCATGTTGTTGGTACTTTGGAAATTAGTGGCATTCAATTTTTAAGACAGAACTGGCTTTGGTAATTTTTTTTTGGAAAAATGACACTCTTAGTTTTAAACAGAGAAAGGTCCTTAAATATTCCACATCTATGAAATCAAGAGTTGATTTTCAATGTTTTTGTAAAGATCTTCTAAATCTCTGTTATTCAAAGGACATTTAAATGAGATTCTTTTAATGTCTGGGTTTGGGGATTTTGAGACTTTCTTATATCAAAAAGAATTTACTTACTCAATAGCTCATAATCACCAATACCCTGATAGCATTATATATTGTGTATCTCTTTTGTGTATTTCTTCCAATGTTCCTATAATAAGAAAAGCATTCAACTCAACCATTTCAAATTTATCTTATGTATAACGTTAGAGTCTGTGCACCATTCAGAATAAAGTGCCATATAGATGCTGTGTAATTCCTGTAGTATCCAGATTCATTAAATGACTAGATATTTTATTTTGCTGTCTTAGATAAATTTCTGATTTATACAATGATGTTCATATTGAAAGAAGCCCATCAGGACAACATTAAATTACATCTGTTCCAACAACTAGGGTGAAGTGCATAACTGGGTTGGCAGGCAAAACTTGAAAAAATGTTAGACCCTAACAATCATTGAAAGTGAATGGTTTGTCTTCCTGAACACCACAGCAACTAGACTACCATCATGTATTGCAATTTCACTTGGAAAACTGTACATGAAACCATTTATCTTACAACTTAAGAAATTTCTATCTCCCCCCCCCAACATGAAATTGATGGGGAAGATGATACAGTGGAGCTCACCTACAACGGCCTCATCTACAGTGGGGAATCGCTTACAACGGGGTTTTTTTCAACGAAGTGTCTATTCGTAGTACTACTACTACTCAAGTGATAGCTATTCGTAGTACCTACACCGGAAACGCTCTTCTGAAGTGAGGGTGAGCTAACGACAACGTCCAAGGCTTATTTCATTCCTATTTGGTATCACTATCACTATGGCCCGATGGTGCAGTTGGTAGAGCGGCTGACTGCCATGCAAGGTGGCCCGAGTTCGAATCCAACAGGCAGTGGATTTTTTTTTTTCCGACCCCCTGTTCACCCAGCAGTTGAAATGGGTAACTAAGTCTTTCTAGACTTGGCGAAAGTAAAGGCGGCATGGAAAGCAATGGCAAACTACCACATTATGCCGTATGCCTAGTATAATTAGGGCTCTACCAAGGCCGTCTATATAGTCACTATATAGACGGCCTAGGCTCTACCCCTTATTCCCCTATACCCAGTCATGGGTACGGGACTAACTTTACTTACTGCGATCAAAATCAAAGGTTACTATGTTTAAGTTTTGCAAGTATTTAGTTTAAATTCCACATTCCATGGAGACACTGCTGGATTCCCTTAGTGTTCATGGTAATTATGCGTAGGCTTACTAAATGCCAGAAACACACCAAATCACGTGGAATCCCCCAGAATTTTGAAGTTCATTTAACTTTCGTTTCTCTCTGCATTGTTTGTTAATCGGGACATATTTTTTTCCTCATTTTGTATACAGTCGATGCGGTCACTTAGGGTAGTGGCCCTGTCATATTATTTGCCATGTTCTTTGGCTTAATCAGAGAATTCATCAGCTGGATCAATAAATCATTCATGGTTGCTTGATCATGAGATACCCCTGCACATCGTGATAGAGAGAGGGAGAGGGTGGGCAGGGGGACTGACACAGATACAAAATGAAGGCATCGGTATTGTAAAGGGCAATTACTCTCATCAGCATTCAAAATGCAGTTAAATGTATTACAATGGACAGTTACTCCACTTTCATTGGCTAGACATCAAATGTGATTATAAACCACTCACATTCAGTCATTCACTTAAAATTGGTTGTTAAAAAGTAAGACTGTCAGTAGGTTGTCAGTAAAATGTATGGTTGTGATTATTAAGAAAATTTATGAATTTGATTTCTTTTTTTCAAAATCGAAATAGCTTTGAATTGTGAACGCAATCAGTCAGGCTTGAATGAAAGAGGCTGACCAGGTGAAAATAACGAGTCAAGGATATTCTCACCTTGGACAAGAATAGAGGCTTCCTTAATGGATCTCCTTTGTGCTATTTCATAGAAAGTGACACAGTGCAGAAGTTCAGTAATACTCTTTTTAATGCTGGTGCAAACTCTTCAAAGCATAAGGCCTAAATTTTTGTTTCTTTTTGTGTCCTTTATTGGTACACAGTTAGTGCATCTGGTTCTTTAAAAGTGAGACTTAAGATTCAAGACCTAGATTCCAGATCTCTTTCTCCAAAACTGTACCGTGTAATGGGAGGATACCAATATCAGAATTTCTTTGGGTTGGCTTATGTGCAGAAGTCATGAGTTTTAGAGGCCTAGGAGTCTTACTCATGATCAACCCCCACTTCCCCCTCTACCTTATCACTTCTCATCCCTCAAATATATTTTTCTAAGAGTCACAAAATAAAACACAACAGAAATCGTGACAACTTCCCCATCGTTCTTCTGCGCCGAAGACACCTATACTATTTAGACCCAGTACTCTTTTTTTAAAAGGTGAGCAGATTTCTTAATCCACCATAGCATCCGCTTAAAGAATTTGCTTACCAGGGCTGGTGAAAAAGAAAATGTTACTTTTAGAGGATTTTAAAGAAAATGTTAGTCTAAGAGGATTTTTACAAAATTCGGCTTTTTGTTTAGAATAGAAACCTTTTGTTGTTTCAAAGCTTTATGCTTATTGTTTAATTTGTATGCCTGTTTCCCTTTTTAGCTTTTCGTTTTCTTCTTCTGAAAACATTTTCTGCTACTTCTATTTTTTTTTAAATTTTAGATGGTATGGTGGATAGAGGAATTTCAGCACTTTTTAACCTAAGTGGTTATATCGGTGCTTTTCTTGGATAGTTTAGCGTGTGCTGTTTGCTTTGTTTTGGGGTTGTTTTCCACGCTGAGATGTGTTTTCCTCTATTCTTGGTCGATCACCCCGAGCCCGGCTTCTCCATCCGTTAGGGTCTGGAGGAAGGTTCCAGGGGTGTTTACTAGTTTCCCCATTGCTGGGACTTATACCCCGAGTCCTGCATCTCCACCTGTTTGGGTCTGGAGGTGGTCTCAAGGGGCATGTAGTGCTGGTCCATTGCTGGGAATGCTACTCAGGACCATGCGTCTCCCACTTGCGTCCTGTGATCGGCTGGTTGCCTGAGTGTTGGCCTTGTGGCTTGGACTGAGTTGCTTTTTACAGCTCTCTGCCGTTCTGTGGTGTACATATCCTTGACCTTTCTGCCCTCGTCTCGGTCTAGGCTGGTTTTATGTCCGATGATAGGTTCCGCCCTGTAGTTGTTTGTGAGTCCTTGTCTCCCCGAATCTCGTTTTCAGTTGGGTAGGTTTCTCTATAACTATATTGTCTCACTTTTCATGTGGACACTGAGGTGACCTAGTGTGGTTTAAAGGCGTTTGACTTGTAACCTCAAGGTTTCAAGTTTGAGGCCGGGCCGCACCGTGGCACTGTTTACTTCTTAGGAAAGACTATTTACACACATTTTCCTCACCCCATTCCGGTGTAATTGACCATAGGCAGAGTAATATCTTGTCAGTATGCCAGAGCAAGTGTGCCTGTAAAATGGCTGCATCTCTGTATACTCCTCATTGAGTTGAATTGGTATTTGCCTGGAAAGGTCCTGTCGGAAACACGTGGACAGGGCTGTGGTCATTTGTAGTGGATTTAGGGCCGTTCGTTTAAATGCTCTCATTTATTTTTATCTGAGAGACAATAGAAGCACCAAACAAACAAGCAAGTAATCTGCAGATATGACACAACAGCAAGCTAAATCAATCAACCTTAATTGTGTCTCATTCATTTAACTTCATTCCTATCCCCCTTCTTTTCCTTGAAATCAAATATCCATCATGCTCTCTCTCCCCAGATTTACCATGAGTTACTTGAGGCAAGTTTCGGCAAACGCTGGAAAATTTGATGATGAAGAAAGCGACGACAATTCTGGTGATAATGTGGATGATGTTTGTCCAAATAGTGACGATGAAGAAAGTGAGGAAAAT
Source organism: Goniobranchus geometricus (assembly GCA_028565895.1). Lineage (NCBI taxonomy): Eukaryota > Metazoa > Mollusca > Gastropoda > Nudibranchia > Chromodorididae > Goniobranchus > Goniobranchus geometricus. Next base: position 5,761 of record JAOWAY010159068.1, read on the forward strand.
TTGTTACAATATGGAGCCACTCCTCCTGTGCCCCGGATGACCAAACGGGAAAAATCGAAAAATGGCAATAAAGTGAAAGGCTTAAGTCGTTCCTACAAGGCCATTCTGAATGAAAAACGGCAGCAGCAACCAAAGACAGCCGTCAGTGTCATCAAGAGAGAATTCCAAGGAGATCCTGCCCTGTGCAGTCTCGGAGAATTTGATTCGGATGACAATCTCGAAGGATACAAAGAGCAACAAGAACGACGTCGACGTGAGTCTAAGAAGACATTATCAAAGATCCGGCGATCTGACCAGACAGAAAAACGCTTGTCGGAGGATTTCAGTCACATGTCTGTCAGCGATAACCTTGTTCTATCACATGTCACTGGTGCCAGATTGGAAGGCTCTGGCAGATTTAATCATCGTCCTCAGCACAATCGACTGAGTCTCACGCATAGCTTTGACTCAAAGATAAGAAGGCAAATAGCAGAACCTCCCCAATGCCCCTTAAACAGAGTAAAATTTTATCAGGATTTCTCCACTTTGATTAGCCTAGGCACGGAAGCCAAAAAAAGGGAAGAAAAGTCGTCATATAAACGGCAGATCAGTCTAGAACAAGAGCAGAGGCGAAGTTACATGATTGAGCAGATCTGGTTGGAACTTCGGGCCTATCTTCATGATGGTATGGCTGTGGAGGAGGAAACTGATTGGCTGATGAGAGAACGACAATCTCATGATTCTGTGATAGATGAGATAAACAATTTTAGTTTTGCAGAAATAGCTGCCCAGGAATGTCCTGACAGTGCCTTTGTCAGAGATCCCAGCAATGCCAACCTATTCTTCAAGCCGAGTGATGAAAGTTATAAAGAACACGTGTCTAGGAGTGTGTCCGCCTCTTTCTCTGATGTCAATCTTACAGATGAAACGGTTAATCTACAAGAAAAAGCACTCGTTCAAGTCCAGAAGCTCCTAGAAAAGTTGGACAAGTGTGAGTCTTGTTACAGCACCACCAAGGCTTTTGGTAGAGCCAATGAAAAGTACAAAGATCCCTTGTTTCAACGGAGAGTAAAGTGTTTGAACCTTTGGTTGAATATCACTTGCGATTTATGTCAAAAGTTGAAATTGTTTGGCCGAATAATCGGCATCAATTCTCGTTGCTCACATTGGCCCGTGTGTAACTTTGAGTGTCAACAAACTCAGCCAAAAGAATTTCTGGCGAGCCCTCGGTCCAGCATCCCAAACATAGTGCAATCGGACACATCGGATAACAATGATAACAACGATGGATCGGACGAGGACGATGTGACTGCTGGGAAGAGCGGTGTCTTCGGTAAATTTGAGGGAGAGGGGGAGGAAGGAAATTCACCAACTGATACTGGGAAGCAAAGTCCGAATCAGCAGCAGTCAAAGCAGGTCAAATTTCTCTGCGGTGGAGAAGATGACCAGGGTGCTGTGGCTCCCATTGTCATAGAGCCAGCTCTGCCCATGGATGCAAGCACACCCATACGTGGAAGCTCTCATCCCAGCTTTACAAGTGTGGGGTCGGCATCGACTCTGAACATATCGAGGGCATCCAGCGAGCTCAGCCTAGATGAGATTCATCCTAAACCATCTTATTACAGACATTATGCAGAAAGATGCATGCGGAAGATGGGCCTTCACCGGCTTAGTCTCAGATTGCGTAAATTGTTTCATGACAGCTTGAAACGCGCGAAGAAGGCTCTGGAGAGGCCTAAGGAATCTTTTTATACAGACAGCAACATGGATAATCAGGTAAGATTAAAAGAGTTTCTTTAGAATATGTGAAAAAAAGTTTGCACATCAGGCCATTTATCACATGGTAAATCTATTTACAATATGTGGGAAGAGTTTTCACATTATAGGCAGTTATCACATGGTAAGTCTGTTTATAATAGGTGGAAAAAGTCACATGGTAATTAAATTGAGAACTTTTTTTTTTTTTTTTTTTGTTTTTGTTTGTTTTATGCTAGGTTTTTCCTCTACATGACTATCCAGAGGAAATAGGTTTTCTTAAATTTACAAAAAAAATGTTTCATTCATAAATGTTATAATTTTGTCACAAACTAGATCCTTTTTCAGTGAAATTCCAGTTCAGCACATCTCACTGGCATTCTAAAAAGATCTTTTGTCACCTGTTACCAGGGACTCATTCATTCACACCTGAGTCGAAAGAGGCAAGTTTGGCCAAGTACCTTTTCTCTAAGGACACAAGCCTTTAGTTTATTGCCCAGAAAACTTGGAGCAGATAGCAAGGCTGGTGACTCGTCACTAAATGTTTAGTTAAAGATGTCACCAGGAGCCAGCGCATGACTCTGGACATGTTGTGTAGAGGATTGTGGTATATTAATTAGAGGCACGGATTCAGTCAACTCAGAAGCTTTTTCGCATCCCGGCATCAGAGGAAGACGCCTCAGCAGTCTTCAGGATGTATCTGATCATGGTGCTCTCATGTCTTAGATCTTGTGCTGCTGAATGATCCAATGTGTTTCAAATTGTTTTCTGATTTTAGTACTAGACTCGACATGTTATTTTGTATGTTTAACGTCACTTTTCATCATTATAAGTTATATCAGCAACGGTCCTAATTTGACATGTTTATGTGCTGCCATACATAGGCCATAAGGTATAACAGAACAGCTTGAATAACTCACCCAGTCACAGTGTATCGACATTGGTTTGACCACTTTTAGAACTGTTGTTTATTCTTAATGACAAGTTAATGCTGAGGGACGAGTGAGACAGTTCCTAAATTGTCAATTTTATAGTCCTAGGTATGACTTACCTGGGGTTAAAATCTGCAACCTCCCGCTTCCGAGGCGTACGCCCTCACACTAAGTCATTGGTTCATAGCAGGAGAGTTCTTTATTTAACACTATTGGTAATGTTGTAGTCGTGCCCCTTTGAACAGTCTTCCGAATTTTGTGATTTAGAGCTCCATTGGTTTGCTGGCTGATGTCGCCCTAGAAGGTGCCTGAACAATTTCCATCAGCTTTCGGCAATGAATGTGAAGAAGGGCTTCTCATTACACTTTCCGGAAAGAGATTTGTTGGAAATTTTGATATATTTAACTTTTGCCTTAGCTGTTATCTATGCTAATACCCATAATCAACTTCTACCCATCATATTGCCCTGGCTGCTTGATTTGTTTTCAAAAGAAATGATTGAATCTTTGCACAGCCCAGTGAAGAAACAGAAAAGAAGACAGAAGCCGAGTCATCGGATCAGAGTTCTTCAACGGAGGCATCTCCAAGACCATCTCTAACGAGGAACAGCAGTCTTTCCGAGCACGGAGAGTGGAGTCAGCAGTTTATAGAAATGGGCCTGCCATCTTTCCGTCCAACCTACTTATTTATTGTACGTATCCACGTAGATGTCATCCACGAGTGCTTGAAAATACGTAAAGAACAACGACCTCAAGGAGAGCCCTCGTTTCTCAGTATACGACAGGTAATGGTCTAGAAATTGAAGATCTAAAGGAATGAAAATGTGTGTATGATTGCTTGTTTGCGTTTCACAGGAAAACGGCTGCAAAGATTTAACAGAAATTTGGTATGTGAGGGTATTTTGATATGGAGATACACTGGCCGCATAAAAATTCCTCTGGTGTTTACACTAATCCTCCAAGAGAAAATCTCAATTTTGATCAAGGCTAGATCTATGCAAACTAGGCTGCCATTATTATTCGCCATCGCCCTCTCCTTTGTGGAAGTCATTTCTGGTAAAAGCAAAGCCTAGATCTAGATTCTAGAGTCATTGTAGCAAAGCTCTAGAATCATGTTTCTTTTTTCTTTTTCCTCATGCACTTTGACAGTGATACTCAGTTTTACTGAGTCAGTCGGAATACTTGAAGAAGAAGAAGAAGAAGAAGATTATGTTTCACTCTGAGGCTTTTAGTTTCTAAACTGCTTTTTTAAATGTTGCAAAGGTTTTTTTTTGCTGATATGTACATATATTCCCGTGATACCTCCATTGTCCACCTTCTTTTTATACTGTAGTGCACTCTTAAAAGTTTCTCTACCTTATTCATATACAATTTTTTTATGCACTTTAAGCGACTGATTTTATGAGCATGTCAGATGAAATTTCCCATATGGGATGAATAAAGTTATCTATGTTCTGCTACTAAGGGTTGAGTGAGAGCTTGTTCTTCTCTCATCTGTCTACTCCTGTCAGGCTTTCTTTTGCGTCCTCAAGAGACCGAGAGTTTTGCCAAGGAAGGGACGGAGGCCTTTTTCAGTGGCCATCCCCCGTTGGTGTGCTTTGTGTTACTTAGAAATACTATTTGGGTCACTTGTTATATAGACTTGCCGAGTATTTTTGTACACAGAGGGGGGTAGAACATCTTGGGCGATTATTGCGGTGCATATTTTGTCACTTTATGACCATTGTCAATTTGTTTAGTTTTTAAGAGAGATGATGTGGGTTGTGTTTTGGGTTTTTTTTTGTCGTTTTACCTTCACTCATTATGAAGTTTTTATAATTTACAGATGTACTGTTATATATACATGAGGATTCTGTGTTGTATTACTTGTTCAATTTTTCAATTTCTTTTTCATTAGCCTGTAAAGCAAACGAAATTTCCTTTAATGATAATAATAATAATTCTTTATTGTCCATAAATGGCAATTTGTTTTTTGGTTACATAGCCAGACATAAGAATACATAAGAATACCTTACATTAAAATTGAAAGGATAAACAACCAAACATTCGTACAATATACGTACACATACACACAGAAATATTACATTTA
>JAOWAY010159179.1:0-10514 GCA_028565895.1 Goniobranchus geometricus
TTGGTTTTTTTCAAATAATGATTTTTAGTTATTCATATTTTTTTTAAAGAGGGTAATTTTTTATTTTTTTATTTTTTTTACATGTAAATCACCTGTCCGCTTTGTTCCCTTTTATTATGAGTATTATGCTTTTGTTTATTTTAAATACTTTTTTTCCTTGACATTGTCCTTCGCTCTCCTGTAAATATTTTCTGTCTCTTCCCACTGTACTTTTGACTAGCCTATTTTTTTATTTTTTTTTATGGTATTGAGATGACCTTATAGTAATAGAGTCAAAAAAGAGTAATAATACACTACATGTAAAAACAAAAACAAAAACAACTGACATATTCATGTTAACCTGAATTACTAATCTGCCACACATATGTACACAAATATTTTTTAAATTCATTCAATTAGCTTATTTGCTTTTTGTACAGTTTTTGCAGAGAATTTATTTGTTTAATTACTCTTTTGAAACAAAAACATAAACAAGCAATTTCTTGAATACTTCCAGCCCCCATGATGTATTGGCAACGTTGTTGAACAACTTGAAAGTCCAAGAGCGTCAGAATCGTGTGTGTACAACAGTCGCCATTGCCATTGTAGCAGAGACGTGTTCTCCTTTCACTGTGTTACCAGCCCTCATGAATGAGTACAGAGTTCCAGAGTTGAATGTTCAAAATGGTGTCCTCAAATCTCTCTCCTTCATGTTTGAGTATATCGGTGAGATGGGCAAAGATTACATCTACCCTGTTGCACCCCTCCTTGAAGATGCACTCATGGACAGGTAACAAAAGTTTTATTTGCCATAAAGCTCCACGATCTCTCACCATCACTCTTACTATCAATTCCCATCTGAGCAGGTAGTCACCTAATATGTCTTTTATTTTATCAGTTTGCATGAGAAACTGAAAATTGGAAACTCCAATTGCAATTTGCCCTTTGCAAATGTAAACAACAATTTTTCTATCATCTTTTTAGCTCGTATTTAGTTTAACTCAGATCTGTGCAGTGATTTATTTTTTGTTTTGAATAGACATGGATTCCAAACTTGTGACTGTTCACATACCGCCAAGTTTCTAAACCTGGAAAACTGGGAGCTTGGGTTTCAAAACTCTGAATTTTAGGCAAGAAAATCTGAAGGTCACTGATCACATTCTATCTTTTTAATGAAGTTTGATTTACACTAATGAATTTATCAAAGATAAAATGTTATAATGTTTCAAAAGTGAAAAAAAAACAAACGGACTACATTTTTAAACTTGGAACATATTTTCTGCAAACTTAGGTCCAGGAAAATTCACTCCTAAAAGAATGTTAAAAGAAAAAAAAACAGCAAGCACAACTTCATGCCACACTTTTTTATAATTCTTAGCCATCTCCTACTGTTCATTTGAGAATGAAGTTTCAAAGCATGCCTCACTTTCTAATTCACTCTCCCATACACACATGAGCTTTATACATATTATTTCACACACAATACCTCTATCATTCACAATCTCCACCACTCTCACTGACACAAATAATCTCTATCACCCTCAATCAATAACTTTTGCACTCACTCATGTACACACACAGTATCTATTACTCTCAATTACTCACTCATGCACACACAATCTATCACCCTTCATTCTCTCTCACATATGCACACAATCTCTATTTTCCTCTTTCAGTCCCACATACAAACATGCATACGTCTATCAGCCTCACTCACACACTTTCTATAATTCTCACTTCTTATTCATATGGATGTACAATTTTTGTCAGTCCCATTGTCAGTTTCATTTTGTTTTTCCCTTCTTTAAGTCCAATCATTTGTGTTTATCTTTCCCAGAGATCTAGTCCATAGACAGACAGCAATGGCAGCCATTCAGCATATGGCCCTTGGGGTCTGTGGCTTTGGCTGTGAAGATGCCCTCATTCATCTCCTTAATTACGTGTGGCCAAACATTTTTGAAAATTCTCCCCACGTTGTACAAGCTTTCATGGGTGCGGTGGAAGGCTTACGTATGGCAATTGGACCTTCTAAAATATTTCAATATACGTTACAGGTTAGTAGCATCATTTGATCAATATTAATCATTCTCAAAATGGCTGTGTTAGATACCTATCTTCCTCCATCATCATCACATGCCCTACTGTATGGCATTGGCAATCCTGTCTCTCCAAACATCACCATTACTTGCTGCTTCACATTCTTCTTTCCTATCCAAGTTGCTGCACTATCCAGTATATTTTCTCCTCTAGCTTTCTGTCTGTTTAAGTTACCAGTCGCAGTTGGCTGTTCTAATCTTTCCTTTCTATTGACATAGCCTATAAAACAGGCCTGTTTCTTTTTTATCTTGTTGATCAGATCTTTCTGTCTGTTGGCTTCTCTTAGAAATTCTACTTTTGTCTTTTCTTGCTGTCCGTGGAACTGTTAAGCATTCTCTGGTAGAACCACATAGCCATTGCTTCTAATTTCTTTACCGTTTGTTTATTGTACCCGCCTCACATCCATTTATTGAGATGGATTCAATGTAGCATTGCATGATTCTCTTCTTAGTATACCTATAAAATGTCTGAAAAAATAGAGAAGTCTTTTGAAGCAGGCTTTCATTTACTGAAATTATGTCTTATCAATCAAATACGTGTCAGGTGATCTAGTTCATGGCAAAGCAGAAAATGTCAAAGTAGTGCTCTCTGTTGAAAGGCTAATTTAAAGGGGCAGGTAAAAGTTTTTTCTGAGTGATGAGAAGACTGTAGTCTGTCTACAGACTGAACTTTGGAGAGCTATGATTTTATAAATATAGATTTATTTATATTGAAGTAAGGCATGTTGATCTAAAATGGCTATGACCAAAGATTTGTTTTTTTTCTTTCAAAATAGAGAATTACTTAAATTGCTTCTTTGTGCTAGTTTAAAAAAAACAGCATGCTTTCATATATCTACATTTTTGGAGCTTTGTTAGGGTCTGCGTATCCTCAAAAGTGGGGGGAAAAAGATATGAAGGTAAATTGTGTTCATGTAACAAAAATGTTCCTTTAATAGTATAGAATAATTCACACATTACACACTTCTTGTGCTGGCAATGAACACACTTATAACAAGGATATATGAGTCTCATGATTTTGATAATCAGTTTGTCTCATATTATTTCTGACAGCGGGCTTTGTGTACATATTAAGTTTAACCCTCCAGTTCTTCTTTCATAATCTTACTTGCAATCACGAGCCTTTGATTACATGGTATACCAAGTTGCTTGCTGTTCAAAAGATTATAAGACATATTATGTCTGATTTACTTCTCAAGTGAAGCCAAAAGGTGTCATCCAGACCCAGAATATGTGCAACAGGCCCATGAGAGCACTGAATCAGAAAATGGAGCTGGTCCAAGTGGACTTCATGTAGATCTTGTGAAGGAAGGAGCACTTAGGTCTGGTAGCAGTTCTAGTACTACGTCGCCTTGCAATTAGTATTCTCTGCACAGCAGGTTGTGACATAGAATTATCAGAGGGCAGTGAGGCAGAACCCGAAACTGGTGAGGTTCGTGTCTCAATCTCAACTACATTGGTTGGCTGGGTCTGTGATAGGCTCACTATTGGTTTGAATTGGTTTGCGGAATCATAGGACTGCTGCTTGAAATAATAAGATGCATTTTGGGAAGGCTTGGCCGTATAAATTTATCAGTAAAAAGATATAATTCCCATTTTCAATTTTTTTTTCGGAAATTGAAAACTATGCCATTTGTAAAAATTCAAAGCAAATGTATTCAACTTAGATCATTTGAATTTTATTGTGAATTTTGTTTTTGAAACTGATAGTGTGCAATGAAAGGTTGAATGTTTTTATGGGCTTCCAAAGTACTTACAAAAATGACATTCTTATGCATTAATTAGCTAAAAATAGCTCAGTCTCAAGTGAGTAAAATATTTGTCCACTCCATATTTATTCAGCATTCACATGGCTCTCTGAATCAAATTGTTTTTTTTAATATTTCAAATAATATTCTTGTTTTTTGGGTTTTGTTTTTTTTTTGCAGGGATTGTTTCATCCAGCCAGAAAGGTGCGTGATGTCTATTGGAAAGTGTACAATACAGTTTACATTGGTGCACAGGACGGATTAATCCCTTCTTATCCACGGATACCAAACGATACCAAGAATCAATATGTTCGCTACGAACTTGACTATGTCTTGTAAAGGGGACTTCATTGTAAAATGTGTTGTCTTTTCTATTCTTGGAGACTTTTACTCTCCAGTTTTTGAGGAGATTCAGGTGCTCTCCCTTGAAGTTTGAAGGAAAGGTAAAGAAAGAAAGTGAAGATTTTCCCTTCATAAATCAATTAAAGCGCATGAACTCTTTAACCTTTGACATTCAGTGGTCATTTTATGGAATGGAGACCAACTGCATCTTTGAAATAGGGCCAGTTTGTTTTTTTTTGTTTGTTTTTTTGTTGGGGGGGTGGGGGCTAGATCTTTATTATGGAATGTTGGAGTTGAGCAGGTGGGGATTGTTGTTGTTTTTTCTTTGGGTTTTTTTTTGTTTTTTGTTTTTGTTTTTGTTTTTTTGTTTTAAGTCATTTTATCACATGCCTCCACTCCCTTCTGTTTTGTTCATGATAGTGTGGTGATTTATCAGCATATCCACCACAAGACCCCAATGTTGCCAGTCCCTTTTCATAACATATTATTGTAACAATGATTGTCTAGAATGGAGTGTGGAATCATTTGTATGAGTTTACTGTGCATAAATTCATGGATTTTAGCCTGGTCTCACTGTCCTTATTTGTACCCCCACTTGTCATTGACGGTCTATATTTTGGAGGCATAACATTTTATTCACAAGTGGTTCTTGACTTTAAAAAGCTATTTTTAAGGATCAGAGCTATAACCCTCGTGGAAATTATGTACATGTGGTTTAAAGATCCTGAGCTGTAGTCAGTCTTTTTCTTTTTAAAAACATTCATGAGGTATTTTTGACATGCACTTTGTCTGCAGGTTAGATGAATAAGTTTTGTTTGTCATTAAAAAACTGAAAATTGGTCTTTGAAGATGAGATCCTTATTGTCTTGGATGCAGTTAATTTTTTCAAGGTTTGACCTTTTAGGTGTTCCAGCTTTTGACCAAAGCTTTTCTTTTTTTTCAGTCCAGAAGAAAAGAAAGAGTAATCTCTTTTGATCATTCATTGGTTCCACTGGGGTAAAAATTAACACGATTTGAAGAGTCAGTACCATAATATTGTTTTGATATCAAATCAGTCACTTATTGGCTACAAAGTTTCAATCAATTTAAGTTGTAATTGTAATCACTACATGAACAATAATGACTCGTAATGAAAGGAAATGAAGCTAACAAAGGTCTCTACAGAAAGACAAAACAAGGCTGATACAGATTGTTAACACTACTCATATACAGACAATTGGTTATCAAGGATAACTTCATGGTACTTGTTGCTTGCGGAATGAACAAACGAATGGGGGAAAGTTTGCATCAAAAGATTCATATACATTTTATTTAAGATTTTATTCCCACTGGAATTAGAAAGGAACGTGTAACAAAGAAAAAAAATTGAATATCATAAAAGCATTTCCTGAAAACAGCTTACTTTGAACAGCAATGAGATTGGATGCAATGTTTTGAAAACTTTCTTAACTCTTCTCCTGATCCTTACCTTGGGTTTGAGATGATGAACTAAAACAAAATAAACAATAAAAATGTAATGGCCATCTTGATAATTTTTAGAAATACAAATGATGATCCCTCTGCTTTTATGTGAAACTAGCAATATTTTGTAATAATATTTTGTGTTCAAATTTTTTAGCCTCTATTAAATCAAGAGTTGTCCTTTTATTCAAAAAGTTAGTTTAACTCTCTGACTGGCCTACTGCATATGTTGCAGTATGTATTGTGAACGAAAATCATGACTATGGCGAGGGGTGCGGTTACACAGTGTGAATTTTTTATTGACTTGAAAATGTCCGGTATCGAGGTGCTACAACCGCCATGTGTTAGAGTAGTCATTCTATAGAAAACTGGAACTGCACTTTAAGATAAACATTCAATCGATTTTCTAAAAATTTTCCTTACAAACCCATCCAAAATGGAAAGGAAAGGGTCCGCTGTGTTCTTCGAGGAGCCTCAATCACGAAGATGGGCTCAAATTTTGACTCATCTGACGATGACGATTACTGTTGCACAGTTCTGATAATAGACTGGACTCAAGCTAGGAGGACTTTGACCCAGTTTGCCCTGGGCTGTCAGTTAGGCCTAGGGTTCAAGGTTGAAGGAAAAAAGGGCGTGGGTCTCACAACGTTTGTAAACAAAAAGAGGAAGAATGATTATGGATAGGAGGATCTAGATCCAGCACCTCATCAGGATTGATCTAATAATGAGAATGGATAGACTAAGTGACAGATAAAACAACACAAAAACTTTGCCAATTAAAAGATTTTTGTAGCCATTTGAAGTCTCAGGCATGAAGAAAACAGTGGGAAAATATATTTAAAAAAATAAATTTTGTGTGATTTATTTCTCTCATTTAAAGCAAAGTAATTCACATATGATGTATATGATTGACAATAGATATTTTTATGATTTATAAATGAACCATGATCCTCTCCTGTACATTTATTTGTGCTAGAATGATACAGTGTATGATTTATATGTGTAGGATGGTGTCTTTGTGTGACTGTGTATGATATTTTAATACGCTGAAATCAGTAAAAGTAGCCTTCAAACAAAAACTAGCCTCCCAAAAAGTATACCATAAGTGGAGTTGAAAATGTGTATGTGTGTTTATGAGTTGCTTATCTTTATTATATGTAAATTTCATATCTCTGACTTGAATAGTGTTTGAGTTATAATTTTTTAAAGAGTTCCATACGTCCCCCGCAGCAAGAGGTTGTAAGCCCTAACATTTGCAGCCATCAGAGAGTTAAGATATTTAGATTCTGTCTCCTATTTCATGTCTTTGTTCATACTTTGTAAAGGATGTGGGAGCAAGGTTGGCAGTTGTACAAGTTTCATGAAGACATCAGCAGATAGATTAATTAAACAACATATTGTGTATCATTTATTTAATGTTGCTTGTTTAGAATCAGTATGTTTATCAAAATTTTTATTAGGTGACATTTAGTATGATTGACAATTGCTTTTAGAGTTTTCACAAACTTATATTGCCAGTGTATTTGTCCATTAAATGACATAACTTTGGCTCTTGATTCCCATCACTGAATCTGTTAGCTATCCCATTTTTCATAAATAATTTGACTAGGTTTTAGTCCTGTTTTAAGGCAGAATAACTCTGTGTCGTCAATGAAGCTTGAAGGGCCGCAGATGTAGACTTTTGTTGTGGTCTTCTTGAGCGTCTCCACGGCTTTCCGGATGTCTTCTTCCTCTATTCTTCTGTCTGTAAATGTACAGGAAAAGTGAAAAGAATTTGACGGAACAATCAATAAAAGTTTTGTTATAATAATAATAATGTAAAAGTAAGTCTTTTTATTGCCTGTTGGTGTTATTTTTGTAAGACTCAATGGAAATAAAATCTATTAAAATTGACTTGTCGTATGATATCTTCCTATTTATTATTTCCTGTGCCTTTAAATGTTGATGCTCTTTATTGTGTGTCATCTCCTCTCAGAGATGTATTGTAGATGTATGTGAATTGACAGCCACTTAATCTCATTTTTCCCTCACACATTTATACATTGTAGACCAATATCTTCTAAAAAGGCGAAGACTTGTATGTTCTATTGTCATGTTATAAACCTTACTGGTCACACCAGACACAGACTGTGCGGTTTTTGTTGTAACAAATAGCTGCACTTGCACATCAGTGTTTTTGGCTGCTGTTTGTCGAATTTCATTCTGAAGAAACGAAACAGAAATGAGAAAAGAAAACGACAAACAAAGCACAACTCAACATGGATATTTTATAATCACATACTAATATGAAGCACAGTGCACTCCAATCACTTCAACATTTCATGATTCAACTTTTCCCGTTATTCGATGTGAATAAAAAGTCATATTCCTTTTTACTAGTACTAATACATTTTCATCCATATCAACATTCTGATCCACATGGGTCTTTTAAATCAACTGAAATAACCACCATATTTCAGTGTCAAACGCATCCAAAGTTTTCAACTTGGCCTACTGAGTTAGCTCTAGTCTATAGACTACAGCCTTGGCCCATCACATAGTAAATGGGGATTACTGTTACATATGCCTTCTGGCTTGAAACTTATTGAAACTAGAATGAACCCTATACAGGCCCCTTATAGAGGACAAAACGTCATTGTACTGATTTTTAGAATAAATTTTAATCCTATCCTAATTTGGCTTTCTGAATTTTATAATAACATAGACAAGTTGTGGAAGGAAAATTCAAACTTTTTGACTTGACAGAGCAAAGTGAATATAAGATGGCATTTTATGTACTGGCTTCAAGGTATAGCCATGCTCATCTGCTTTCCAATGGCATTTTACTAAAAACAGGTCTTTCAAAGCAGGCTTTCTCTGACTGAAATTATGTCTGATATCAATCAAATACATGGAAGTTCATCTGGATCTTGGCAAAGCAGAAAATGTCAAAGTAGTGCTCTCTGTTGAAAGGCCAATTTAAAGGGGCAAGTAAAAGTTTTTTTCTGAGTGGTGAGAAGACTCTAGTCTGTCTACAGACTGAACTTTGGAGAGCTTTAATTTTATATAGATTTATATTGAATTTAAGCCTGTTGATCTTAAATGGCTATGACCAAAGAATTTGGACAACATCACTAAATATTTTAAGTCTTGCAATCTGTTTGGAGCAAATTTTCATTTTATTTCAGACTAGGGTAGCTCTCAGTCTTCATGGCCAGGTCCTCATTCTCACTTGAGTCGAGGGAGGTAAGCGAAGCAAAGTGCTTGACCGAAGGACATGACCACGATGCCTGTGACTTGTATTTTGAGCCATACTGTTTCAGCGGGACATGATTCCGCTGGTCAGTCACCTTTTTGCAGATCATGGTAAACGTTGCTTGATTCTCTACTTTTGTGGTTACAGCCTAGGATCTATTCATTTTGTGAGAGAGAGGGAGAGGTGAGCAATGAACTTGTATCATATGGTTTTGGGGTGAATCTCCAGAGACTTTCTCTTAATGAAGATCCATGTACATTAATACATGTGACTGATAGGCCAGGGCACTTGGCATAACCTTCAGATGAACTTTGTAAGAGTAAGAAGACGACAAGCAAAGGTGTTGGTCATCTTCCATTCTGTTGAGCCTTGTCATTGCTCCTTGTACTGTCTGGTTTTGGGTTCCAGGTGAGCAATAATTTGGAAATTTATTTTAATGCAATGCATGATTTTTAACCTTTATTCCATTTATCCTTATGTGTGCAGATTTTTTTAAATTACATTTTGTCCCGATTTTTTATTATTTTGTGTAAGGCAGGTCTGGTTCCCACACAGAGAGAGTGTAAAAGAGATCCATTCTGATTTCTCCTTAGGCGTGTTGAATTAGGCGACGAAGTATTGAGTAAGAGCTTCTCTCATCCGTCCCGTGCCTTCTGTCACGCTCTCTATTCAGGAGAAGGAATCTGAGAGACATTATTAAGATCAGGGGCCATTCTCCATTTGCGTGAATTCTTCTGACATCCTGCCAGTGCCGGCATACGTCAAATAGGGCCTGAATTAATAATTAGAGGTGTGCCAGTAGCACATTTTACTATTTGAGAACTCGCGCATCCCTAGCCTGAATACGGTCTTCCCATTTGTGCCTGTCCTGAGCTGTTATCAACGCTTGCATTGACTGCAAGCCCATCCTTCCTGCCTCTCTCAACACAGTTCTTCTCAAAGACTACTTTGGTCGTCCTCTTTTCCTTCTACCCTCGACTCCTCATCAAAATATTCTTGACTCCTCACTTCTGCACACTTGGCCTACATATTTTCACCTTTTTATACCGGGAACTTACATGTATCACTTTTGATACTGGCCATCTGCTCAAAAATTGCCCTTATTTCTGCTGTCGTCTTAAGCTCATTCCGCCTAATGCAAAGTATTCTCCTCAAAACTATTTTTTTTTCACAAAGGAATCCATCTTTCTTTGTATTTCTTGTTACTTTCCAACCGTGTGCTCCAGATGTCAGTAGCGTAAGGACAGTAACAAGTGAAAAAGGGCGATAGAAAACCTTGACTGATTTTCCCAGTGCTCAATTTGGAACCTGACGACATTATGATTTTCTTTTTTTTAGATTTAAGAGAGATGTTTTGTTTTGCTTTTGTCTATAAATCACGGCTTTTATTGCTAAAAGTTAATGTAGGACCCTACAATATTTTTAAAGCTTCTCCTCACTCCGCAGCGACTTCTAATCTGAAATGCCTTTTCTGCTACTTCTGCACTCTTTTAACCATCCTATCGCCTGGAACTTTTGCCTTAGGCACTGAGGTCACCTGACTGGGTCGAAAAAAGCCCCAAATCACTGAAACAAACAAAAATGTGACAATGGTAATGGTGACACGGTCCTTTTAAACCTGGCATGTATTTGGTCTCAAGGGCCTCCTAGTCC
>JAOWAY010159289.1:0-10513 GCA_028565895.1 Goniobranchus geometricus
AGAGAGAGACAGACAGACAGACAGACAGACAGACAGACAGACAGACAGACAGACAGACAGACAGACAGAGACAGAGAGACAGAGAGAGACAGAGAGGGGCAGACAGACAGACAGACAGACAGAGACAGACAGACAGAAAGACAGGCTGACAGACAGAGACAGAGGCAGAGACAGAGACAGAGAGTCATGGATTGGAAGCAGAATAATGTGCATCCGTCAATCCCCTCCATTTAGTGTACCATGAACACGACAGATAATTTGCCTGCAATTTACTTTTATTGTTTTGCTTGTTGTCATTTGGAGATATCATGCTTTATAAGGCCGTGACCATACAGAGAATCATTCCTTATTGAAACTGTAAATAGAACGTCATGAAAAGAGAGACTTAAAAATAATGGAAGCAGAAAACAAGAACATAAAAAGGCAGCAAAAGGCAGATACAAACTGTAAAGAGCTCTGGTACCTCGCTGGCATGCAATGAACACTGCGACGGAAGTTGCGCTTCAAACAACGTATCAGCCATGAAGTAAGCTGCAAGAGAGGAACCTCCCAAGATATATTACGAGAAGACCATTGCAAGCTCAACAGAAGGTCATGTCTGCGCAGATGTAAAGAGCCAGGACAAATTGCAAGGAGGTTTTCACCGTTCTGGTCTGGTCTCAGATAGCATGGACGCTGCGGGCCCCGAAAGCCCTTGTCAGCACGACGCCGAACGGCAGAATTTCAAGCGGAAGCTTGGTATCTCAGTCACATTACTCAAATCAAATTATGACAAATTCTATTAATATTGATAAGCTCCAAATACAGGGGAATATGAATGCAAATAAAAATAATCATCAGGGAGTATGAAAAGTGTTGAGTCAAAATATCATTGCATAATAACAAGTTGGCCACGCATCTCTTTGCCTAATGGAATTTTTCTACATTATGTTTTGTGCCAGTAATGATGAAACTGTCCAAATCTGTTACCTCTGATATGATAGTTAGTTTTCTTATATCGGCGAATGTTCTTGACACAAACAAGCTTTTAGCAATGAATCCATTGCATTTTACACCAAATAATAAAGTCGTCAACATTAAGACCGATTAGAAGCGTATAACTAGGGTTTTATATAGACTGCAGGATGCATAAAATCTCAACGAAGTGCATATCTATATCACTTTATCCAATAGTTCTCATTACTTTTAGAAGTTCCCGAATTTAAAAACAACCATGCCGGGTAGTCCCTAATTTAGCTATATCTTCATTTTTGTTAATGCAGGAACCCTCCCATTGTCTCATAACAAAGGGTGTCTGGCGTTACGTCGCTGCTGTGGTGCCACACCTCAATAATAGTGCATGCATCTTGGCATGAAGTGTACCCATATGGATAGGATAACAAAACAAATTTGGCAATGGAAGAAATTTTTTGACATCTTTCGTGGTAAAGCATAACATGGAATCTGGAGATTTAAAAAACCCATCCAATTTGAGAGACTGCTAGCGAAAACATCACTTTGGGATGTACTGGGCCTATATGACGGCAGGAACATGGGTGTCTTCCATTTCTAAGTCGGTTGAAAGACAACAGTATTAAAAAGTTAGTTAATTTAAATCAAGTGAGAGCTTTTATAATCGATGAATCCAGGGGCGAGGGGTCACCTTTGTTCCCAGGCACGCATGCCCAGTTAGATCTATTAGGTTTGTAAATCGTGTCACCAAAAACAAATCTCCAAATTTCTTTAGGCCTTTCTATTATAATTTGTTTCAAATTCATTGTTTACTACCAGCCGATCCGTGTGCGCCCATATCTATGTGCGCACCATATTCACACAGGGTCGTAGTGCCGCAGACGGGCTGTTGAACATGCATAGGACGTGCTAGATAATTCTTGGTCTTTGATTGGACGCTTGCTGCGTACCCGTGTGTGATGGCTTGCTTTGATCGCTTACTATTACACAAGCTACCTTTAGGCTCCATGCTTGCCCCCACGCTTAGGGTGCGTCCACATGTCTAGCTGCGCTACTAACTCGTATTTAGCGAGCATTGAACATTAAAGCTTCGGTGTCCACACCACTAGCCTTACTTTTCAAGCTACTAACTCGCTACTAGCTAGACCATGGCTCGTGGTGTGGACGGCCAAGCGAGTAAAAGCGAGCTAGGCGTTCGCCTGTGGCTCACTCTCTCCACCGAGTGGATCGTGAAAATATCTAGTTAATAAGATGGATGCTAGAAAAGCAATTCTTTTGACTGATTTTTTTAAAAAAAGAATTGGCTCCTTACTTACGGCAATGCATTCTTTTTAGTGATAATAAATAATACCATTCAATTCCATTCAATTCAATATTGCTGTTTACGTTGTCTACAGGACATATTATTGTAACATTATTGGGGGTGTAAAATATTCTGAACCTTGTTTTTTGTAATTTCAAGATGAATGAAGGAGGTGATTAACACCAGGAGTCAGGAGTGATGATTAAGAAGGGAAATCTTCGTTGTCTTTGAACAAAAACAATATGTTGTGTTCAGATCACTTGTACAGCTGAGTTCAAGGTTACTGTTACCAGACAGGGTACCCATTCTGTTTTATTTAAAGCCCAACTCTCCAGCAGAGGTGACTCCGACAAGATCACCACCTAAAAAAAATTTAAAAAAAAACCTCAAGCAGCAAATTCACATGACCCATCTACAAGCCAACAACAGTTATCACCACTTTCACCTCCAGCCTCATCAATCTCCACCACTAAGCCTCCCGATATACCTACAAACATTGCATTGAAGAAAAAGATCTCAATGCGCATGAAGTTATTCAGACAAAAGGTCAAAAAGAACAAAGAGGATACACAAGACTGTAAAGCACAATCAACTCATACAGACAGAAATGTTGGGTTTTTTTTAACAAAACAACCGCAAGATCACACGCTTCATTTTGTAAATAATCAAATCGAACTAGCAGATAGAGCTAATCATGGAAATAGGTAGTCTAATGTAGACAAAAGTACAACCTTTTCTTTTTTTTCATGCTTCTCTAAACCTTATAAACTACTTCAATCTTCGTTTAAGCGTCCCAGCATCAAAACATTTGATTTTGCTCTGCTGTCCTGGATGCCCCAACAAATTAAGGTTTCGTCACTGACAGAGCTAGAGAGAATATTCACTCTGATCTTTGATGAAATGGCTTTTAAAGAAGCGGTTGTTTGAAACATCAAAGATGACGAGGATATGGGCTTTGAAGACTATGGAAAAAGAGGTAGGACTTGCTTTGTTACCGATCATTCACTTCTCTGTTCAGACAATTTCTGGAAGTTCATGCTATTGTTTTTCTGCTTTGTGTGTGTGTGTGTGTGTGTGTGTGTGTGTGTATGTGTGTCCAGACCACAATAAGTGAAAATCTTAATGCCCTAGGTGTTCCATATCTTGTCTTTTGGTGGTAAAAGAAGTCGTATAAATGAAAATCAGGTTTCATCAGATTTGCTAGTATTTACACGGTTTAGAATATGACTTTACAGCGCTTCAGATATTTCCAAAAATTCCAAGTTCCTTTTGATAACCGAGTATACAGGAAGGGATTACCTCGCGGAAAAGTCTAGATCTATTCATGTCAGCAACTGTATAATAGTTTATCGAGTCATTTTGAAGTTTGCTGTATATTTTTTATGTTTTATTTAAAGAGCCATTTTTGGAAAAATGTGGGCAATCTATTAAAATGCCTGACAGAGTTTGGTTCGTCAGAGGCGTGTATGCCATCTTTTTTAAGTAAGCAAATCACTCCAAGGGTGCAGATCTAACCTGTTCAAGCTAGTTCTTGAACAGATTTCTTTCTTGTTTCAGTTTTTCATTAACTATGAAACTCAGTTTTCATTCTCAAATACAAAGTTTCATTCACCGATTGTTTAGATCTAATCTACAAGCTAAGCCTAGCGAGCCTACAGTCGCATCGCAGTCAATCGCGGTGTAGGCCTATAAAGGCCTACTTGTACACTTGTACACGCTCAGAGAGGGCGTGGCCTATCGGTCGCTGTGCACGATTTTTTTTTTACAAAGGCAAAGAAAGAAGTGTCCTATCTTACCGAGAGGTATATAGCGTCTTTGGTAAAATCTTTGATTTGGCCAATTTTTGAAATTTGACAATTCATTCTTCTACATAATGAACTAACTTGAGATGACATTGGAAAATCTTGTTCAAAAATAATACCCAACCTTTTCATTTCTGAAGACGCAGTAATAGTGTGGTCGTTGATACAAAGATCAATAGTTGGAAGATTTTTACTTTTACCACATTGCATTATTTCAGTCTTTTCATCGGTTAATTTTAGCTTGTTGCTATCCATCCAAGCTTTCATTTCTGCCATGCAAATCTCTATTTCTCTTCTGATTGGCGGTAAGTTTTCCAAATTGTCAGCTTTTTATAGCCGAGTATCATCCGCGTAGAAGTGATATTACATGTTATGCTTCTGAGGGATAGCAGCAGGCGGTTGCGTAGATACAGTCAAAATGATCGGTCCCAAGGCAGATCTCTGAGGAACACCAAAATCTAAAGAAATCTCATTAGATCATTCCGCATCGATTTTAACACATTGTGATCTCTCAGAAATTTTAATGTATTTCTCAATCCAGGACAGGGCACTTCCTTTTATGCCAGGGATGTTTCTTTCAGTCTGCGAATGAAGATGTTAGGATCAATTGTGTCGCAGGCTGTTGAAAGATCTAATAAAGTTAAATAACACACACTACGATCGTCAATTTCATTTATGATCTCTGATGGCCTTTTCAGGAGTGCTTTTCAGTGCTATGGCTATTTATATAAGCTGACTGGAAAATTTCATTCAAATTTTTCATTTCTAGATGATGTAAGAGTTGTCTTAATATATTTTTTTTCAAAAATGTCAGATAAAAAAGGGAGGTTTGACACAGGCCTAAACTTTTTCAGATCATTTCATTAAGACTGTCTTCTTAAGTAAAGTCTTTACAATTGCCTTTTTGTAACACTTTGGAACAACATCTGAAAGGATAGAACCATTAATGATTTTAGTAAAATGTGGCAAAATGACTTCTAAACAATCTTCCAACAAATTAGTAGGGATGGCATCAAGTTCACAAGATTTTGAAGGGCCTCTTAATATGATATCCTTAATGTCCCCTTCACTGGCAAAGAAAGTATGTTTTTGTTTTAATTTTCTGCTTTGACTGTTTATTCAGATGTTGTCTGATGGATTTAATCTTGTCACGGAAGTAACATGAAAACAGTATTGACAAAGCTCTTTATCACTCCTATGATGGAGTTGTTGTATGTTTGCCCAAAAGTTCATTGTTTTTCTGAAAACTAATTGGCATAATGCAGCCTCTTGAACTGTCTTTAGGAATAAGTCACACCTGGCCTTTTTGACAACTTCGTTGGAAATGTGACTTGTAGATTTGAAAGTCTCTTTGTGTACCTGTAGGCCCATTTCCCGCTAGAGTCTCTCGGCTTGTCTCTTCTTTTGTTTTGCTTCTTTGACTTCAGGAGTGAACCAGTAAGATGGAAATCCCTGGGATACGCAGCGAGTTGTAAGTGCTGTGTATTGATCCAAAACCCTGTTCAAGACCGAATTTAATTCACTAGCCATGAGGTAAACCACTTGAAAAGGGTTTTGGATCAACACACACCACTTACAACTCGCTGCGTATCCCATGGATTTCCATTTTACTGGTTTACTCCTGAAGTCAAAGAAGCAAACCCCTATACTTGACCAACAGATGTTAGATCATTCACTTGAAGAAGTTGACACAAAATGACTAAACGGAAAAAAAACTCAAGAGGTAAAGAGCGTTCGATGTCGAATTTGAACATGTTCATGTCCACGTCTTTAAGCTTTCTCGAAATGGCAATCTTCTTGGGGTCTTTTCCGTTTAGCCATATTTGTGTCAATTTCTACAAGTGAATGATCTGAGACCTGTTGGTCAATTATAAGGACATTGATGATAACGTTGTTATAAGTTGGAACAATAATTAAATAAACTGTATGTCCCTGTTGGTTCGCAGACGTATTGATGCAGATCATTTCCTTTGAGAAGTGACATGAACTTCTTAGTTTCGGATAAATTACCGTCATCGTAGTGTACCTTAAAATCAGCGGCGATGATGAAGTCAGAGCGTTGTTGTTTCAGATAGTTAAAGTAAAGTTGAAATTCTGTCGTAAAATCAGACATGATTGATGTCTTTTTCATGCTCGGTGGAGATCGGTCAATACACGCGACATTGATGCAGCAGGAGCCAATCTGAATGACAGTAAAGCAGCTTCTGATGATGAATAATATGGAAGCTTTTCTGCCGTCACCACTGAAAAATTAGACCAATAGATGAATGCTTATCCCGCACTATCATGTTCGCTGCGAGGAAACGATTTTATCATATAATCTGGTGGTGTAAGTTTGCATGTTATTTCCGCTTCACCATCCCTTAACCAGGTTTCTGATAAACACAAAATATCGATGCCTGTCTCTTCAATGGTATCTTTATTTCCTCCGACTTTTTTCTGTAGGATTGGGTGATCAACGAAACAATTTTCACTTAACATTTCTCATTGTGTTCCTCACTGGGTCTTTTGCCATGAATGAGTATCAGGTTGTCCTTGTGAACCGCCAATTGTCTAGTCGTCGAATGACTTCTTTGGCGATGGTGGCTCACATTTATTTTTATTTGTCGCTGTCTTCTTCTTCCTCCTTGCTTCCTTCTACGTATCGTTTATTGTTGTTGGTATCTTTGGGTAAACACAGAATGCCATTATTAAAAAAAAAAAAAAAAGCAAGTTGTTCTGACGCTTGCCTTTAATGGTTAATGAAACGTGTTCAAAGCCTTAAGTACGTCCCCTGAAAACGCCAAGCCAACAGTTGACATATTGCCGACAGAGTAAATGATTATTAAAAGTTTTTACCGCCTGATCTAGGATCCAGTGAGGAGGTATGAAGGCAATCATTTTCACAATTAAAAATTACACTTTTTACTAAAATCCTCTATTTAAACGACCTATCGGTCACTTGCTCTAATTCCTTGAGGTGAATAACGGTATATAAAAATCAGACAACGAAACTCATGAAAGGGGTACAAAACAGGCACAAAACATGAGAGCAAGTGTGGTATGGCGTTAAGCGTTCAAAGACACTACACACATAGATACAGATCTTGCCTAGACCTAGATCTAAATCTAAAACAAACAAGATTCTAGATCTAGAATGTAGATCACCAAAGTCTCCCAGGAAGCCTACACACAGTGCTGGAATTGAGAAAACCCTATATCTGGATCTAAGACTTATCTATCTAGTTAAAGACCTACTCAATTCAATTAGCCGTACTTTAATGGTTGAGGTTGGATTAACCCATTCACAGGTCAAAGTAATTAGTGGATGAGGACGTAAGACAGAGTCATTAGTCCTCAAAACGCAAGAATCAATCTCAGCCACTTACTTAAACAGTCATAATTATCGCACCTGTCAATCATTTTCATACCACATTATTATGCTAGATCAATAAACAAAAAGTAAATAGTATTTAAGTTTCCAATCACCAGCAGGATCATGTACAGACAGGAGTGCATGGTGTGAAACCTTAGCCTCATGTTGTCTAGTGACTAGTGCACTAAGCCTACTGTGCTGATATTTGATGCTTGAGTAGCGACTGGGGCTAAACCCTGCCCTTCGCTGTGACACACTGATCTCATGGTTGATAAGATCTAGGCCTATGCCAGCGCAGGATACAGATAGCCTCAGCTGAGCAGTTGTAGCCCTGTAAGTGTGTGTGTGTGTGTGTGTGTTTTGTTTAGTGGGATTCTGCTTTCTTACTTGTTAAGCCTACCGGCACAAATGGGCTGGTGATACGTTGACCGAATCTCTAACTAGCCAGACAGACAGACAGAGACAGAGAGTTATGGATCATTTTCTGTATCCATTGTTTGGTAATTGATCCAAGCTATTCCCCTCAAGAAGAAAAGGGTACTTCACTGCAACATCTACATTTGTGTGTCTTCATGCATCAGTCTCACGCACAAACTTGTGCCTGTTCACACTGACAACAAATGCATAATCCTGCATTTTATCAACATGGATGCAGCAGTGTTGATTTGGTTAAGAAAAAATGAAAGAAGAGACATAAAAAAAACTTTTGAATCCATCCAATTGTGATGGAGAGACAGTTATATGACAAATTTATGCTACTGCTGATTTTGTCTGATGAAAAATGTATTGAATATGTTTTATGACTGTTATCATAATTTGCTTGTACTTTTGGTACGGCGCTGATAATTTTTTTTGTCACCAATATTCATTGTTTAGTTCAGATGGTAACTGTTGATTGCATCAATCTGACTGTAGCTAAATATAGTACCTTGTCTTATGGTTTCTTTATTGAGTAGAGGCAGTGGGCCACCACATGAGAGCACACAGATGTAATTTTAAGGCAGCAGTAAAGTTGATTCCACATACAAACACTAACAACACTAACAGAAACAAAAAAAATGGTTGGTCTGAACTCAGCAAGGAAACGTGCAAGCCATAGGTTATTTTGTGCGAGTAACGCACAAAACACAAAAGGAAGCAGGTAATTGGTGTGAACGTACCATAATTTGACGTACCTGGCATAGGGGGTGGGATATGTGTGTTGGGGAGACTGGGGGGAGGTTGGCTGAAGTTCACTGGGGGAATGCTCCTATTGCTATGTGGGGGAAAGAAAAAAATATTATATACATGTGTATTGGTATGTAGACACAGAAATTAAATACAAATATAGGAGGTGAGAGACAAAATGTAGACATGTTTTCACATTAATATCTGTAAGAAAGTGTACTTTTTAATCTGATAATTAAAGTGTGAAGATTGTGTAGTCTTCTCTAACATATCATACCATATTAAAGCTGAGGAAATTCCTCATGGGATACCTGTGTCATAAAATCTGTCGTAATATAGAATGATGGAGAGTATTGAAGCTGAGACGCTAAAATTTGGCACGTAAAGTGAATTGGAACTGTCTACTTTTTACTAGTCAATGTAGATTTGCATTTCAAACTCCCCTCCCATCCCCAAGGTTTTAAAAAATGAAGAGGACATGCTGATAAAATTTTCAAACATTGCAACTTGACAGAGCAAATCATAGAATGGCAAAGGCAGCTATACATCAACTGCAAGGACTTCAAGAAGGCCTCTGACAGAATACACAGGGAAGCCTGTGGAACAAACTTTGGTACTATGGCATTACACATAAATTGGTAAAGTGATGGCAACAATATCTTCAACATTAAAACAGGTGTCTAACAAGGATGCGTTATGTCTGCATTCTCTTCATCTGGGCCATCACAAGGATAACATAGGGCTCATCCAGGGAAATATGCAAGATACTTCGGAGAATTAGATGCTCTGAATTTTGCAGACCATCTCACACTGCTATCTCATATCCACAACATATCCATGAAAAATCGTATAAACTGAACAGATTTGGAAGGCAGGTAGGATTGTGAATCAACACAAAGAAAACAGAAATCTGATACTGTATAGTACAACACCCCTACCACGTATACCAGCACACAAAGAAATTACACACTTAGGTCCGAACCTGTAGCCTGGGAGTTGCGGGGAACATGCAAGAAGGAAGACAGCAGCAGCAGACTGTGCAAGGCTAGGAATTTTTTCAGAAACTGGATAATGTCTGGACTTCTGCCTAAAAATTCTAAGTCACAAGTAAAAAATCACCAATAGTCTATGAATAGCAACTTCATGACCAAAACCTGCAGCAAGTAAAATCTTTAAATGGATCTCGCATATAGAACAAATAAAAGAAAAGGCATATAAGACAAGTGCATTTATAACTCAGACCCTGTAGGATTGCCCATCTCAAACCCGAACTCAAGCCTACAATAAATTGTGAGACCAATTCTAGAATATGCCTGTCCAATATGGGATCCTCACTTCATAAAAGACATGGACACCATGGAAAAATGTCAATAGAGAGAAGCGAGACATATCACCAACATATACTCACCCCATGCCTCTGACCTAACCAACAACATGGGTCTAGGATCCTTAGCAACACATAGGAAAAGAAACAAACTCTTGTCTCTTCCACAAAATTTACCCCAATAAAGGCAGCCTGAAAATGCCACCAAGTATAAAAAAAAAAAAATAGACAAACCAGGAAACATTAGCGCAAACCTCTCCATTCCAGCAACCAGAACAGATCACATCACTATTCATTCTTTCCATCTGCTGTTTGAATGTGGAACAATATCCCTGACTGGGCAATGGAAACAACCTGCCCCATAGGCTCGGCTGCATTCAGTCTCAATGCTTACTCATCAAGTCTGTGTCACAGATGTGATAGCACAACATTGTGTAAACTGTAGATTGGTCCCCCGACTATGGAGCTACTACAGATTTCGAGGAGAAGGAGAAGGAGGAGGAGGAGGAACAGGAGGAGGAGGAGGAGGAGGGAGAGGAGGAAGAGGAGGAGGAGGAGGAAGAGAAGAAGAAGAAGAAGAAGAAGAAGAAGAAGAAGAAGAAGAAGAAGAA
>JAOWAY010159400.1:0-10511 GCA_028565895.1 Goniobranchus geometricus
AGAGGTTACTTGCATTTTCATGAAATTATCTTTGTTAGAGAGTAAAAAAATGGTATATCTCATTTGTGAGGACTAGACACATTAAACAGCATAAGGGCTGTTGAAAAGCAAATTGTCTTTTGAGGTTGGAATTGTTCTTCCACAATTTTTGCCTAAGCATGTCCATTTCTAATGACCTTGAAGTTTTTTTTGTAAATTCCCACTCAGTGTTGGTCATTGAAATAGACCCCATGACACCCCAAAGAGTCTGCACAGGCATGTATGTATATGAAAGTTAGGAGCTTGCTTATCTTTGCTTTGAATAATTTTCAGGTTTTGGCTCCATACTAGAGTACACTATGTCCTTTACATTGCAGCTGAAGATGAATGATTAGGAATGGGTTGTAATTATCCTTGTTTTCCTGATCTCTTGAAATAGGATGAAGGTCCTTTGGATTTTCAAAATTGTGTCTGTTCACCTCAGTCTGTCAGTCCCTTGGAAGTCTTTTAGCCTCTTTAATCATGTGATAAATGAATATAGGTACATTTTTAAACTTATTATTCTATTTATGTTTTCTCATTGCATGAATCTGTGGAAACATATTTGAGGTCTTATCCTCTTTTGTTTTATGTATGCTTTCTTGAACTAGATTGAATATTGGCTGCATCAGATTGCTCTGAACAAAGACAGAACTGCAACTCAAGAACAGATTCTTAAACGTCTTCAGGAAAACTTTTCCTTCCTTTCTATTTTGGTGGTATAGCACTTGATATTCCCTTTGATCGTGTTTTGTTAATGAATTAATCTTATTGCTTCAACAGTTTCCAACTCACTTTCTGATTGTAAAAAATATACTTGCCATCAAAATTATTGTTATATTTGCTTCAATTTCTATGTTATTATTACATACACTTAATGAAATGCCGGAGGATATTTATTTTTAAAAGATGTGAGTACAGGCCTGCTTATAAGAAAGTATATCTTTATTCTGGAACCAGACAGCAGTTATAAATTTAAATGAAGAAACGAGCAGGTTCCAGAAAATCAAAAGAAGAGTAAGAAAAGGCTGTGTGCTATCAGCACAACCTTTCTCGTTGTATTGAAATGATAGTGAAGAACATACAACTGGTGGCCAAGCCATAAACAACAACATTAAATGATGATCCTGCCTTAATGGAATAAAAATAAAGAAGAATTACAACACCTGGTGAACGTGGTAGAAAGTAAGAGCATTATCAAAGGGTTAAAACCCACTAACAAGAAGACAACTGCCAACATGTAACATGAAAATACAGGATAGAAAGCTGCGACAAGTTGGCAACATTGAATACTTGGGCAATATTTAATGTGAAATGGAAGAAGTGAGCTGGAAATAAAGTCAAATATCACACAGGCAAAAAGTCCAATTTCAAAAGTTGAAATCATTCTGACTTATAAGAAACTTTCAATACTGGGTACAAACAAGAATGAGAGTCCTCCAGTGGTATATTGTTCATATTTTCTTGGATGGAAGTGAAACTTTGACCATCAACAGGAGGATGACAGAGAGAATCAAAGGAATGGAGATGGGGTTCTTGAGAAGAATGCTCAAAGTTCCAAGGACAAGGAAAGAAACCAATGAAAACATTTTGATATAAGCAGAAAAAAAGGAGCACTTTAGTTAAGAAAATAAGTAAAAGGCAAGCAACCTTATTCAGCTATGTAAGGAGAAAAGAGAAACTGGAACATCTGTTTACAGCAGGAAGATTAAATGGAAAGAGGAGTAGAGAACGTAAAAGAGAAAAAATGCTGAAGGATTGGCAAATTGGATGAAGGCCAGCCTGTGATCAAGAAGTGTGGAAGGACATGATCATCAACACTGATCAGCAAGGCACTTGATGATGATGATGATCTTTATGATGACATACATTCATAGTAGAGTGTTGTATGATGAAAATTACAATAGGCTTTTATATTTCTGGTAAGATACAGATCAGAATGTGGTGCAACAATCTCAATCCTTACCTGGAAAAAGATAACAAAAATTGGACACTGACCATCTTAATGTGGGAGATTACACAAACAGAACACCTTGAAGTGTTGCTAAATTTATGAAACAACTGAATTTGGTGATATTGAAAAAAAGATGAAGACAATTAATACTCAGTTCTATTTTGAAAATAATCAGGCTCAAATACCAGCCATGCAAACTTTGCAGTACTTCTCCTCTCAGCATCCAAAATGTGGGGTCAGAGCAAGAAAATACAATTATCATGCCCTACATCTTTATTAATAATTGAGAAGAGTCAAATTCATCCGTCATTTCTCCTCTTAAATGGTACGCTGTTCAGCACTGAAATTTTAGTCTTCAAATCAGTTACTAAGTCTAGAAATAAAGTACACCCTGCAAGTTTTCAATGTCAGACATATAAATAACAAATGAATATTATTGGTATTTTTCTGCTCTATTGTTATATAGTGATTTATTAAACAAAATTAGAAATGAAACAGTATGAAGTTCCCATTAACGTTTTCAAATTTCTTTGTCTTCTCAGCTTCCTCCGTTTTCATAATTATTGGTTTGTGTCTAACCTTTGTGCATTTAAAGCCTATGGGCAGTGACTGTTCAATGAAAGCATGTTTGTAGGAGAGGCATAGAAAATAGGTGTAAGAGGACAAGTTTATCCTTTATTTATAAGATTCGCCTTTATTTTTGGGCAAGCTCATGCACCTGTGTCAGTAATATGATAAATATACATCCTCAAACAACTCAAATTGCTGCTTCAAAATTGCACACTCACGCAAGATAAGAGTAAAAGTATATTAACTTTATAGAAGAAAAATGAATAAATAAAAACATCTTCTTGAAATAGAAATTTCTTGAGATCTGCACAATAAAAATATATGACATTTCCTTACAAGTATATCCGTATGTATTATATGTCGGTTAATATAAATTTCGAATTGAAAAATAGTGTTTGCAGATCATGAAAATAGATTTAATATAAAATAATATATGAATTTCTCATGAAAATAAATGGACTATATAGTTTGTAGAATCAACTTATTATTATAGACCTACTCGTGAATTTTGCAATTATATTGAATTTTTCATCCTCAGAATTTACTCAAATCCCAAACAGTTGGTGGCGTGGCAAAACAGATTTTAATGCTGGCCATTTCTGAGGTCAGTTTCTTTTCCTTACCATATTTTACTAATCTTTATGCTGGCAGTCTTCAAGTCACAGAATTAAACCTTTTTAATACAATTTTTGTTTCTTCTGCACCCAGACTCATAGCCCAGAATTAAACATGTTTTGTCTCAATTGGATTACTCTGTTATTGTCCTGATTTCCCTGGTGAAGCTTAGACTGATAGAAGTGTCATGACTGCATGAGAGTCAATGAAGGCATATCTTGAATTGGTCAGTAGAGGTTGAATAACTCTGGAGCTCCACTCGTAATATTCATTTCAACCACTGAACAGGAATATCTAGCTGATTTTACAACTTTGTGAGTGTTTATCATAAAAGTGCAGGTGATGGATGGTTGAGTTGAAACCACCTGTCAATTGCATAGTTGTCATTGGTTACTACGTGGTAAGTGATAAACTTCATTACACAGCTTTATTATCCTCTAAATGATATCTTCACGCTTATTTTCATAGCTCGTCCCACTGTTTCATGAAACAACCTGACCATCATTTATTGCAAGGTACTCTTAAATTAGTCTAAGTGTTGGCAGAGCACCTTCTTGATTTGTCACAAGTTTCTTTATTCGTTTCATTGTCTCAGAAGAACAGACTGTCTTATTGATGTGTAATGTGAGACATTATGGTGAAAATGTAAAAAAATCATACTTAAAATGAAGAAAATACTTTTTAAAATGCCCTCAATTTATGGGGAATCTGTCCTAATTAGGGATATAAATAATGTAGAAAAAATTTTGGTCCTTAGAATTTCAAACCAATTTTCCAGGTTTCCTTATTCCCAGGGGTCCCAATAACAGAGGTCCCACTATATTTTGACATAAAACAATATAAACATTTATTTACCGGTATATTTTCAGGAAGTCATTGATGAAAATCCTGACAAGAAATACATATGGGGAAATGTGCTCTTCAATGTAAATCAGACCTTGGAGTCTATTGTTTCTCTTTCTCCTGAGGTGAATGGTGAGAATGACCTCATTCATTATAAGCCTACGTAGAGGGGGACAAAGAAAAAAAATCGAGTAGGATCTAAATTCCTCTTATTTCTTCTAAAGTATTTAATTGTCTTTAATTGTTTTTCATGTGCAGTATCTTAAATTTATATTCAATAAATGGAAAAATATGAAGAAAATGTATATATATATATAAATATTTTGAACAAAAAAAATATTGCATCAAGAACAAGGTAAAATAAACATGAAATTGATCTTTGGAGCAATTTTTGTTAAGTTTAAAGGCAACACAAAATCAAGCGACCATGTAATTATGAAAAATTACTATTGGTTAATAATTTGGTTACACCAGCAGTTCAAGGTGACCCCATTTCATGCAATATACAGTCCCAGATGCTTGATGAAATGGTATGCATTGGTCAGTACTTATTCCATGGATGTATCTAATGAAGGCATTTGAAAAATTAAGAGCTGTATTCAAAGATCTTCCTCACTTCCCATCTTTTAGATAGGTTAAAAGATCTAACATCTGATGGATTGTTTGGGCTTGGCGGACACCAATCCCTGAACTGCTTTCATGTTCAATGCACTGGGGTTTTGTAAATTGTTTGCTTTGCAATTTGTTATTGTATCATATTTAAATGACACTTCACTTGACATTAGACTTGGAAAACAATTAAATTTGTTTTTATACTTTAAAAGAATTAATACCAAATTCCTTTGAAAATGCAATATACCACACATATTACCATCTTAGCAGTGAATAGTCCTTTACTCAAATGCTTGTGGATGTCTCAAAAGTTGAGGTCCTATCATTCTTATCGTTTTTGACTGTAACAAAACATACTCTTCTTCTATTCAGTGCCTGCTTTGATTCTGCAATTCCTGAATTTACAATTGGTTTAATTTGGTGCCACTATTAAATGAATGGGTGCAAGAAAGATAATCTGCCCTATGCTTTCTTCTCACCTCAGCTTGCTGTCATTCTAGAAAGGGTGACATAAAGATGAATTTTTAAGCCTTGTTTTTGTGATAGATATTGACTTAAGTATTCAAATTGACTTGTATTTGTATGATTGTTTTGTATTTGTTTTCTTTTGTAGGATAACAAATATGAATTTTTAATCATGTTTTCATTGCAGAGATAGAACCTCTCATAAAAGAACTCTATGATCCTTTATTCTTTATTATACTGTTTAAGAATCAGCCTTGGAGAACACTCTTCCGATCTTAATGACTTTGATGCTGAAAGAATGGGACTTAGAAATAAGCTGGTTACATAGTGTCAAGTCTCTACCTCAAGGTTTGATGTGAAAATTTTTGTGTCTACTCTTTATATTGTTGACTTGACTTTTGAGCATTTTGTTAGAAAAATGAAAAAATAACTTTATATCTAATTTAAGAGATCATGCATTGTAATCTAGAAAACAAAAACCCTGCATATACTTTGACAGGATTTACTTTGGAAAGACTTTTTGTGTTAGAATTGGATAGATCGATTTTAACTTCAGTCAACTTTTTTTTTCTGAGACCCCAAAAGGAAGCTTTAATAAAACAAAAAAAATCCATCATGAAAGAGAAGTTTGTTTGTTTTTTTCACGTAAGTCATTTTTTCTATATCTGAAACATTTCATTTCCAATGCAAAAATCTCTCACCAAAAAAGCAATATCTGTAACAAATATTAAACACAATAAAAATCCTTCTGACGAGGCATAGTTGTTATTTATCATTGTACCATGGTAGAACATTTTAAATATATATGTTATGCTTCATTTACAAACATCTCAATATTTGATATTTTTGTTTGCCATTCAATATCTTAAGTGCAGGCCTAGAGAGTAACCAATCAATTTTGTTTTTCAATTTGGACAGTGGCTAAATATATAAGCCAAAAAGACAGAAGTCAAGAGGAACATATAAACGGTCTTCGGTTTCTGTCAATGCTTGTCAGACGCCTGACCTCCCAGGAAAGCAAAACAGGTAGCTAGAGAGACCTCTTGTATCATGCACTGAAATGCTTTACTTTTTTCTTTTTTTTTTCTCCAAACATTCATGTGTTTTCTTATTTCAGTTTACATTAACATTATCAGCTGCATCAATGTCCATCTTTTAGTTAGGAATAGGTGCCAATCAGAAATGGGATCTGAAAATAAATTAAAAGAGCATAAAATGGTTTGCTAAATAGGGATTTTTTTCAGTGTATTGCCTTGCTTTTTACTGCCTAATTTTACTTTTTAATTTCCATCAGTTTACCTTAATTCAAAATGGGGAACTCTCTTTTCAATTCTTTTATAAGTTGTATTTTTCATGATTGTCTTTTGTCTGCTATTGATCATTATACTCTCTCATATTTTTGTGCTCTTCAAAGATGTAGAAGCT
Organism: Goniobranchus geometricus; assembly: GCA_028565895.1. Lineage (NCBI taxonomy): Eukaryota > Metazoa > Mollusca > Gastropoda > Nudibranchia > Chromodorididae > Goniobranchus > Goniobranchus geometricus. The sequence continues at coordinate 6,503 of JAOWAY010159400.1, forward strand.
TTTAAAGTGGGAATGTATTGTTATTCAAATCCTGTTGTGATTGTTTGAATAGGATGTCTTTTTTCTTGACATATTGTTTGAAAAGAATTTCATAATTCTTGAAAAATGTTCTTATGGTAATATGATGCTCTTCATATATTGCCATAAACTACTGTTGGAATGGAATCCTGTTTTTCTTTCAATACAGTTATAACATAATATAACAGAATATTGTTGTTACTCAAATACTTTTATATGACATTATTTGAACCAAATTTCAATCTTCTTCAAATACAGTTATCATATAGGGCTATATAATTTGAATTGAATTTTATTGCCAAAATTCACGCATTGTTTGGACATAATTTCATTCTAACTCAGGTATTTTCATATTTTACATTGTTGGAATCAAATTTCAATATTCTTCATCAAATACTTTTATGCATGTAAATTGGAATTAAATTTTAATGCCATAACTGATACCTCAGAAGAATGCACAATGTTCTTGTGATATGAGAATGAGCATTTTTTCAGTGACCTTATTATGTGCCATATGCAATGATTTTAGAATACCTCTATCTGTTCTGTTGACAGTTTTGAGGTGACCATATTATAATGTTTACAATGCATTTTAAAGTATATTTTCTTTTTTTGTTATGATTGTAAGTTTATTTTTATTGAAGTTTTACCATGGTTTCTGTTAATCACGTGTACGTAACTTAAAGACATATTATTTGTATACAAGCTTGACATATCTAGACCATTGCAAAAAAAACCAAAACAAAACGTAAGTTTTCTTAAAAATGTTTCTTTTTTAGACGTATTTTGAGATGAAAATAAAAAATAATTCAGAAATTAGAAGCAACTTAAATGTTCCATGGACAGCAAGACAGACAAATAAAGAAATCTGAGTGAAGCTGGCAAAAAGAAAGAGCTGATGAAGAAGATCAGGAAGGGACAGGCCTGTTTTGCAGGTCATGTCAATGTCACTAGAACAAAATTTATGGAAACCTGGCTGCTACTGACAAGTTAGATGGATGGAGACTAGAGGAAGGCAATGAGAAAAGATTCTGGACAGTATAACTTCTTGGATGGGAAAGAAGAGCTTGAAGGATTTGATCAGAGCTGCAAGTGATTATGATGGTTGGAGGGAGATATTGCCAACACCATCAGGCAAGGCTCCTCATGATGATGAGGACGAGATGAAAAGAAATATTTTTATCTGTTATGACTTTTAATTCTTTTTTCATTTCTCTATCAAGTGAAATATGTATTTACTTGGAGGCATAGTTGGCTGAATGGTTAAGGTGTGATTGGGAGGTCCTGGTTTGATTCCCACTGATGGCAACTTGTATTTTCTGCTTAAACAAGAAAATTTGCTCTAATTGCTTCACCTGACTTTGGTGTTAAATGAGTACCTAACAATAGGCTGGAATTGTTGCGTTGAATGTTCTGCACTTTACTGTATACTCTCCAAGGGTTTTTCTTGCTAGGAGATAAAGTGTGGCAAAGAGCTTTGAGACTTTTCTCGAATGGTGGAAAGCACTATCAAAATTTAATCTTTATTTTTTGTATTTGTGAATGCAGGGAGCAGGATCTCTCATTCTTATTCAATATTCAGTACATTTTGTTTGCTCTGTCATAGTTATAAATAATTTAACTGTAAATGATGACCATAGTTACCGTTAATCTTACAGTCATTCCACCACTAATGCAGAACAGTCAGTTTGTATCATTGGTGAGCAACTGCCTGAACAGTGCTGATAATAGTCTAGTGTCTTCCGCTCTTGCCCTTTCTGAGTGGATTTCAGTTCATGGGCTGACTTTTCAGGTAAGGACTTTTGGCATTGTAGCAACTACTATTTACTATCTACTATCTACTATTCCAGAATGGCAAATTGTGTCTTGCTTTTCTCTGCTGGCCCTCCCCCTTCTCCCGCTCAAACACCCTCCACAAAAATAAAAAAACATAATTATTGCATGGAAAAATGTTTTTTTTTTTAATGCTGTTCACCTTGACAAAGCATTAAGAGGTCAAAGAGTACCTCTGAACCTTCTGAGTTTCCAATCTTCCCTCCCTATGTACACCATATTCTAGTAGCCCTTTCCATAAAGGACCCAAGAACCAATACAAGGGCAAATCATGAAAGAACTACTAGGCAATCATTTCAGAATAAAATAAAAATACTAAAAAAGTGGTTTTTAATCGCTCTTTAAGACTAAACTTACCCTTAAAAAATTTACCTTAAAACATGACAGAGGAGATACTTTTTCTCTTTGGTATAACCGAATAATGTGTCCACCAATTTAATGCATTCTCATTCTTAATCCCGGCTTTATTTTGAAAAAAAAAGTTTTTCAAATGGTAATGGTATAAGAATCCAGCATTGCCAGGAGTCAAACATGTATGAATCTGGCCTTTTGAGCATTGTAACAGCAGCTAAGCCATGAGAACACCGATAAGATTTAAGTCAAGAAATAGAAGGTGCCTTAGAAAAATAATTTGCATCAAATGGAAATAAAAAGAGATAGTCCAGCAACTGAAACGATTTGAGATGGGTGCCTTAAGAGAATACTTTGCATCAAACATGAAGACAGTGTGTATTACAGATACTGTGCAAGAACCATATTGCACCTCAAGTACCGCTATGAAGATGACAAATGGGTAGATCCTTATTTCAAAACAAAGAGAATTAAAAATCCAGATTTAGCCACAACATGGAACTTTGAAAAGACAATCAAATATATACAGCAGAAACATGATGAAAAAAGAAGTTGGAATGAGATCTAAAAATTACTGGTACCACATCATACTGTTGACATATTACCTCAGACACAGTTGGACTGTGAAGAATTAAAAAGGTAACTGAAAAGTCAGGGAATGATATTCAAAGAAAGGTGTCAAAAGTTGATATGGAAAGTTTCATACATCCTCATAGTCATAAAGGAAAGTGAAAGGTTGATGGAATGACAGAAATATAAGCACAAGTCTTGCTAAGCATTTCTATGTCATGCTCTCACCCTGTTTAATGCCATCAGTTTGTTTATGTAAATTCTGATTCACACCATCACAAATACGGTTTATCTTTTTTTTTTCATCAGGCTCCACAACCCATTGTTATATCTACTGCCTATCTAATGTCTTCACTGGCCTCAGGCAAGCGACAGAACATCTGTACCATTCTAAAACTCATCAACTCAGCATTTAAAGTGATTAACACTTCCCAAGTTGGTTCCATTCTTTTTAGTTCCAATGAGGACACTTGTTCATCTCACCATTCAATCTTCACAATCACAGAGCTGCATCAACTATTTATCTATGCCCAGCAACATGCTGTTCAGGTATAAATTATATATATAAACATTTGTTTGAATCTATCTACCTAGCATAATGTTATAGAAGCGTCATGGCATATATTGTTCAATATTTATTTTAATTTGAGATAAGCTTTCAGATGTAATCTGATGAAATCACTGTCTGTTGCATGAAAGATTTATGTGCAATGTGATATAGATTATGTCAGAGCATAATGTTATAGAAGCCTCCTGGCATATGTTGTTCAATATTTATTTTGATTTGAGATAGTCTGTCATATGTAACCTGATGAAATCACTGTCTGTTGCATGAAAGATTTATGTGCAATGTGATTTAGATTATGTCAGCCTTTATGGTTATAATACTTATACTTTTCCTTATGGTGAGGTAATTTTATTTATATCTTAAGTAAATGCAATCTTTTCTCTATATTCTTTTAAAGAAACCAATTACATCAAGTACTGGTATTGTGATCAATCAATATCTCATCATAGTCATCACCTCATAATTATCATCACTATCTTTATCATCATCATCGTCATCGTTGTCATCATCATCTTCATCATATACTTCATCGACATCATCGTCGCCATTAGTAACATCATCCTTATTGCTTAAAATTTGAGTTTTTGCTCATTATTATTACTTTGCTAAGTTGCTACTGATGTCAAAGTCCTCAACATTTTTCTCCGACATTATTGTCACCATCATCAT
>JAOWAY010159511.1:0-10510 GCA_028565895.1 Goniobranchus geometricus
ATTCTATTGAAACTGTCTTTAGCAACTGCAATTCTTCTCTTTATTTCTGTGTCACATTTACCATCTGATGTGATTACGTAACCAAGATACTTAAATTTCTGGACTTGCTTTATTGTCTCTCCTTTGCTTGTAAGATTACAAATGGGATTTATAACTTTTGGGAGACTACATGCATTCTGTCTTTTTTACATTTACATTCACTTTCCAAGACTATGGTATCTAAAAACTTTTGGAGGTCTTTCTCTGAGGTTGCTATCAGAACTGTATCATATGCGTACCTGTTGATTGAACAAAGATCATGTTTATCTAACAGTTTAAAAAAAAGAAAGGATTAAAAAAGGAGTTATTTTAATCTATTGTCTGCCCAGCAACGAAGTAATGAGTTAGAAAGTGTAAAAATAAGAAATGGAAGCGGAAGAAATAAAGATGCGCTCCTCAGTTTCGAAAAGTAATGCCGATTTAAGTCCATCCAGCTGCAGACAGCAGTGATTATAATAATTTTGGAAGTGAAGAAAGCTTAAAAGAAAAATAAAAATTAAAAAGTGCCTATCAGTATTTACGGATATCATGTAAAATCCGCTCCGTTGCAGACATGTATGTGAGTTTAAAGGTGAAAGTGGCAGAATTAAGGATGGTCTTTTAAACGTGTAAGAGGTCACATGGATAATACACCCACTTACAGACAGCTGAGTTAACACCTGGAAGTGGCAAAACTACATACATGCCTCTCAATCTGTAACAATGTCATTTAAAGTCTGCCCAGTTATAGACAGCTGAATTAAAGCTGGATGTGGCAGAACTAATTTGTTTAACAAATGCCATGCAATATCTGCCCAGTTAGACAGCTAACTTTAGAGCTGAAATTGGCCGAACTAAAAATGTGCCACTGAAATGTCACTTTAAGTCCCCAAGGTACAGGCAGCCGAGTTTAAAGCTGGAAGAGGCAGAACTAAAGTTGTTCACTCAAAGTGTAAGAAATGTCATGTAAAGTCAGCACAAATGCAAACAGCAAAAGTTTAAGCTATAAGTGGCAGAAATAAAGATGGTCCTTTCAATGAGTAACAGATATCATGCAGAGTGCGTCTAGATAGTGAAAGTCATAGAAACAATTTGGAAGTAGCAAATCTAAACACTTGCCCCCATCAGTACAAACTGCCATGTAAAACTCTTTCTACAGGACAATGTAAGGGCTCATATTTCTAAAACACGAGCCCGGTCTCTTGGCCAACGGAGGTAAGCAGTTTTGCAATGGCCGCTCTATTCAAATGATTAGCTTCGTTGCAGAGTCCATTCCAAAGATTTAGTTGGGTCCAGTTGAATGTAATGCCACATCACAGGCCTTTTTCATTGCCTTGACAAGATCTATGCCCTCTCGTGTCAAAGCCGTCATCAACTTTCCAGGTGGAAACAAAATAGAGGGGGTGAGTGATTGCAATTGTTGGCACACTAGAACACCTTTCACTGAAACAAACACCAAAAGACATGATTGGGTTGAAAAACATCCTTGGAGGCTTCTGATGCATTTTATTTTATTAACAAAGTTAAGAGTAATTGTACAATAGACATTTTCCAATGCAGGTCATCATATCTTAAAGACGTTCTGAAGCTATTGTTTTGTTTGTTGTTGTTGTTGTTTTTTTTAAATTTATTTCCAATTGCCAAGGATTGTCTTGCATTCATAACGTGCTCATTGGACCCTCCTCTGATAATATTTGGTACTTGCACTTCCGATTCCCCGTAAAAAAAATGAAACAATAAACCAGGCAACTTAATTTCTAGCAAAGAAAAGAGAAATAAAAACAACACAAAAACAAAAAACAAAAAAACAAAAAAACAACCCACAACCATGCACAAAAAGAACAACTACAATAACAAAAAGAACAAACAAACAAGTTAGAAGACTCACTTTTCTGATGTAACGACAGTATCCGGGCTACTTGGTTTGAATGGTATCGGTTCCTTATACCGCAAATCCTCTAAGGGTGGCATGGCATATGGGATGCCATAGTAAACAAGGTAAGGTCGGCCAGTTCGACTGGCGACGCCATCCACACTTGTGAGAGAATGAGAATTAACAATATAAAACTCCACTTAGATAGATAGATAGATAGATAGATAATTAGATAGATAGATAGATAGATAGATAGATAGATAGATAGATAGATAGATAGATGGAGAGAAAGATAGTTAGATAGAAAGTATAGCGATAGATAAAAATCCCCGTCAGCTTCCAGCTCAACTGCACACTCGATATTATTCAACAGCAAAGGCTTGTTTGAACTAATTCAAATACACAGTTACCTGTAGAGGTAAAACGGCTCATCCGTTGGTAGCTCTATTGGTATGTCGGGATCCCCATCGTTCCTACAACAGTAGGGCACAGAATAATAGCCGAGGTCTTGCGTGTGGCCTCTCACTCCTTGAACAATCCTTCCGCTGTCGAAATTCTTTGGACAAACCCCTCTGTACTGATTAATGCAATACGAACCTTTTGGCCATTCAGGAAACCTAATGGATTTTTCCTGGCCTTGGATCTTGACACAAAATTCGACCTGCTCATCTTCTCGTCCTGATTGAAGCTGGTATTTAGGGAGATCGACGTACCTCAAATCTGCTGCCTCTAAAGGCAAGAAAAAGTGAGTGTATCTCAAGATGTTGAAATTGACAAAGCCTGGACATCCCGATTGAGCTTTAACGAGAGCATAGGTACCATAAGGCCAATTAGAGGGATCCACGGAGGGGGTTTCTGTCGAGATTATCGTTGGTTTCGGCGGTGAAGTGTGTTTTTCTATCGGTCGGTATGGTTCTGTGATTCTGGGTTTTCTGGTTGAAGGGATAAGTGAGGACCTGTTGTGGAAAGACTCGTTTAACGTATTGACATTTTGAATCAGGTCTGTATATTTCTTGTTGATCTTTTTTAGACGATTTTCCAAATCTTGTACTCTTGAGTCAATCTCAGTATCAAATTTATCAGTCTTTTGCGCTAGCTTTTTAAAGTCATCTGTTATGTTTATGAAATTTCTGTCGTATTCCTCCTTTGACTCTTTATCCAGCGAGCAGCACTTTCCATCGTCTGCCAAAGTCCTATTTCCTATAAGGTTCTCCAGTTTGGAAACCGTTGCAGATATTTCAACTTTTGTAGGATAAGTTGACTTTAAAACAATTTGCATCTTAGAAATGTCATCCTTGATATTTTCAACATTGTCTAAACATTTCTGTTGGACAGTTTTTAGCTCATTCACCAGGTCCCTGATTTTTGACTCCAGTTTTCTTTGCTCTTTCTCGTAATCTGACGTCATGGTCTTAATAATTTCTCTGACTTCATCCACTGTGAGAGCCTTTTTCTCGATTATCTTTTCACTCGTCTCTATCTCTGTAAACTCGTCATACTCGTCATAAAATTGGATCTCGCATGCATACCTTCCAGGTGTCCCCTCATCCGCCGTTGGCCAAGTGATCTGGAGGTAAGAAAGACCGTCCTTGTTGGCAATGGCTTTCACATCGATGTCATCCTCATTTTTATAAATGGCGTCTCTGGCAACAGTGTAATCAGCAACCGTATGCTTTCTTCCACTAGAAATTTTTACGATACGGATCAAGAGGATGCTCTCAATCTTCGCATTGCCTGGTTTTGAAAAGTCGTTCTTACAGACAAGCGTTACGTTTCCTGTACTGCCAGGGCTCACTTCATTTACATTGGCCTCAAGCACCCAAGAAAAGCCATTGACTAGAATTGGGAAGAGAAAGATGCTGAGCAGGATCTGTTTGGTCTGTAAATAGAATCAGTCATGAAAATATTAGCTCAAAGAAATTAAGGCAATAAATGAACAAATAGAAAGAAAGGATATTTTTTAAAAATCACATCACAGTAATCATCTAACTAAACAATACTGAATACCGTAGTTTTCAGTTCAGGGTCGTTAAAATTTGAAATTCTTATAGGTCCCATGTCTCCCACTTTGGTTTTCCAGGAGCACTTATATTTCTATGGAAAAGGTTGATTACTTTTTTTCGGGGTGGGTAAGGGGGTTGGGCAGGGTTTGGTGCTCCATAATACGGCAGTGCAGGAGCACCGGGCCCCTTTCAACCTAACCCAAGAATCGAATTGAGGTTATACCAGGACCCATCCTGCTTCTTATCAGCACATAGCAAGATGTGGCTTGATCACGACCGGATCATCAGATGGATATACAACTCTAATTTCTCTGTCTTTTATACGGATGGAAAGACGTATCGGGCGACACTCGCATTGATTTTAAGGGAGAAATGGGTTGCATCTCATCGCCAGCTCCATGAGCTATAAAGATTTTGTCAGACCAGTCTGAGTAAATTAGTAATATTGAAGTAGTGTGCTATAGTTTGTTTACTCACTATTCCCGAACTTTGAAGAACTATCAATCTATAAATATAGCTTTATAAATTTCTTAATTCAGCAGGTTGATTTTAATTAGCTATGACCGAAGAATTTTTTTTCTTTGCAAACCCAACAAAGAAATTCTATGTCGCTTCTTGGCGCTAATCAAAAATAGCAAGCTGTCACAGATCTGAATTAATTTATTGTTGTATTACGGTCTTTTTAGCCTCTACAGTTTATGAAAAACTGTTCCGCTAAAACAATAATAAAATCCACCACACTTTTGAAAAGCAAACGTCTGTGTCAGGTTTTCGATAATCATTTTGTCCCATATTTTTACTGTAAAGGTTTTCAAAATTGATTCCTGAATGATACATCAAAGAAATTCGCCCTTTAGAACAGATATACCGGTTACCACTAAAAACTTAAGACCGCATGCAAAAGTTGAGAACATTAATTTGAACGGTTCAGTAGGTTTTGATGATAATAGAAGGAGAACGTCGGAAATAGTTTGTCATTCAAACTATAAATTTGCCAGCAAACTTCTGTGTCACGAATCTGAAGAACAACTTCGAGCACTTTTGGATACAATTGTTTAGGAGAGTGTAAAAATTGGCCAGTATCTGAATGAAAAAACACAACAAACCCCAACCCAGAATGCATGGTCATTTCAGCGAGATCCACGAGCCTGAAATGCAAAGTAGTTAGCAAAGGTCAACAAATTAAAGAAGTTTCAAAAGTCAAATACCTAGATTATCTATTCACATCAAATTTATGGTAGATGCATCTATAGGTGAAATAGGAAAAACAATAGCCATTGCCAAATACACATTCCAAGAAATGAAATCAATACTGAGAAATAGAAACTTAAGATTGAACATCAAAATAAGGAAACATATTTTATAAGTCATGCGAGTGTTGGACAAGAAATTTGAACTTCATCTTCAATCCATCTTGTCGCAGATTTTTTTAAATAGAAGATAATCGCGACAGCGTGTAGCAATGATCAAGATTGACAGTGTCTCATTCTTTTAACTTAAAGATAATTTCCTCGTATTGAAATTCGGTATATATTTTTAACAAATTTACTTGTTTCCTGAAGTTGACTGACGTGGATAGGAAGGGAGTCCCATAAACGAGCATTGCTAGAACGGAAAAAGTGAAGATGGAGTCTATTTTTGTGTATGGCAGCGCATAGGTTATGCTCTTCCTTGTGTTTTCTTTGACATGGTACAGAAAGATGACAATTTATTTGAGCTTTGACGAATAGTATCAGGTTTAGTTTAATTCTTCCTTCATGTAAATGGTGCCCATTTTTTTCTGTCTTGAAGCATTTTTTGTCAGGCTTACATTCCTGTCATAATTATTGTAGACAAAGCTGCATGCCTCTCTTTGTATCTGTTCAATTCTGTTGATGTTACTTCTTGTAAAGGGCTCCCGAACGCTTGAGCTATTTTCCAGAATTGGCCTTACAAAAGTTCTGCAGGCTTTTTCTTTCAATGCAGTCTGGCAGGACGACATGTTTCTCCAAAAGAAATTGAATCTGCTGTTGGCCCTCTTTCCTACCATATTGGTATGATTGTTCCATGACATTTCTGCTGGTTAGGGTCAAGCCTAGACATTCCGCATCGGTTGTGTTTTTGTTACGCTGATGACTTTGCATTTTTGACTTTGCATTTTTGGGGATGAAATTCTATTGGCCTGTCTTTCTCCCAATCCTATAGTGCTGACAAATCTTTTTTGGGGGAGAGCTGAGACCTCATTGCTTTTGATATTTTTATATGAAAGACTTGTCGTCGGCAAAAAGTCGCAGTCTTGACCTCTCATAGAGTCTTTCTGCCAAGTCATTTTTGAAGATTAAGAAAAGTATTGATCCGAGTACTGTTCCTTAGGGAACTCCTGGGAGAACTGAAAGTGATGTTGACATCTTTTTATCGACCAATACTTTTCGGGAACCGACCAGGCAACAAGGAACATATCTAGGAGTGTGTAAGATTGTTGATTCCCAAATCTTTCATTTCGATCAGGAAGCTGTGGTAACGGACTTTGTCAAAGGTTTTGCTGAAGTCCAGGAGCACAGCATCTGTTTGGCCTTTTGTGTTCAATACGTTGACAAAGTCCCTGACATGTTGTAATCTATTCATGGGATTCCAATGAACGGTCAAGGCGGAAGCCATGTTGAACATCTTGCAATATTCTATAATTGTCAAGGCACGCCATGATGTTACTGCAAATTATATGTTCTAAAATCTTACATGTGATTGAGGTCAGTGACACCGTTCAAAGAAACAGAACAGAAACTAGAAGCAGTAGAGGTGTGGATGGGAAGGATGATGAGGAAGTCATGGACCGAGAAAACGTTTAATGAATCAGCACTAAAAATGTTTATCTTGAGAGATCATTAATGAAAACCATAACAGACGAGGTACCAAGGAAGAAGAAGTTTGCCAACACAAAGAAGGTATAGAAGAAGAATCGCAATTCACCCTTGAATGGGTGCACTCATGACCAAGAAAGCGTATAATACTAAGTCATTATACAGTACTTAGTCACAGCTCATGATTTGAGATGACTGAACAAAACATCGTGATTGTGGGCTCACATCTAATTTGAAGGTACCCATTTCAAATAAGATGTATTGATTGGTCAACTTATTGGATAAGTAGTAGTAGTAGTAGTAGTAGTAGTAGTAGTAGTAGTAGTAGTAGTAGTAGTAGTAGTAGTAGTAGTAGTAGTAGTTCCTTTTTTATGCTTCTCACAGAATCCGATGTTTACTTGAACAAGAATTATTCTGATCTTTTTTGTTTTTTTCAACAACCAAAGTTTCCATTATGAAGCAACCATTATTATGTCTGAATCTCTTTCAAACTCTTCTTAACCACAAGTCTTAGTATTGTAAGATCTAGGCTAAAGATCGGTAGTTTGTAAAACATTGTGGGTTTTCAGACATTCTTCTTGGTATGATTCTGTGTTTCAACTTACGGCATAATCAATACCGTGAACTTATCTAACAAACAGGACTTAATAAGAAACCTGCTAGGTGGAGGAGATTTATTTCCCAAGATATCTGTCATTAAAGCATTGTCCCAAGATACGTGAATATCATTCTGTTGTAGCCTGTGATAATGACCTCTTTTATTCCGTGTTCTTATTGCCTCCAAAGTCTTCAAGTGGTTCAAGGCTGCTTACTTCAGCTTTATCTCATTTTGATTTCTAGATCTAGATCTAGATCTTGATCTTCTAAACTTAAGATCGACGTGTATATTGTCAACTGCACCTCATTTGCTCTACCAGAACACAAGGTAAGTGGACATGTGACATTTGGGTCGTTATAAAGATATTATGTGTGTGTGTGTGCGCGCGCGCGCCCGCGCGTGTGTGTTTGTGTGTGTGTGTGTGTGCGTGTGCGAGTGCGTGCATTTGTGTACAGATAGGTTCAATTTACTATCAAATTGCGTGCGTGCGTGCAGGACGTATTTGTGTGTTTGTGTTCGTATGTGTGTGAGAGAGATTGTTTCTTTTGATATTATTTATCAAATTATATCCCCAAACGGCACTTTCACGCATTCTCATACTTTCTTAACTCCGTAAAGGGGTCAGATTGAGGGCAGCATGTTAAATGCAATGAGCGGACTTTCTAACAAAATCTTAATCTTCTGCTGCTTGCAGACAGATATTCATTTACACTTGAGTCGAGTATGGTAGTCAAAGTCTAGTGCGTTTACATAAAGACACAAAACTCGATGATTTGTTTGTGAAGGCCCTAATAAACTATCCCAATAGGTTACCCATCATTATTTCTAACCATACTGATCGTTACTTAACTTCTGGTTCATATCTATTTCGACTGAGCTCACTGAGCTTCCTACATTTGCCTTTTGTTTTGTTTTTTATTTGTTGGTTGGTTGGTTGGTTGTTGGTTGGTTGGTTGGTTGGTTGGTTGTTTGCTTTTTGTTCTTTTTGTTTCGTTTCGTATCACTTGTTTGCGTTTGTCTTTTTAAAAATTGTTTGTTTGTTTGTTTTTGTTTGTATGTTTTCATTTTGGGGAGGAAGGGTTGCATATCTTAATCCACGGCACATCCAGTTCAGGTTATCAAAGTTTTGTTTACGTAAATGCATTCTGCAGCATAATTATAGCCCATTAATTTCATTTTTCTGTTCATAATTCATTGGCGCATTATGAAAGAAAGTGATTTATCGGCCCCCATCTTCAACTTCCAACTTGTTAGTTCTTTACATGTACGCCGATGTCCATCCCACGTCAAGGGCCGCCATCTTTATCTTTAGTTTCATTCTACCCATTTGCCTTCTCTTAAGTCTTTCACTTTTCCTTTAGCCTGGTCCTTGGCAGTGCCAACAGGCACAATGTGGGGATTCAAAGCCTCACAAACATGCCCAAGGTGCCATGCTCTTCCCCAAAACACAAACCACCTGCTACAGCACTGACCAACGACAAAGTGTGATGGGGGACATCAGATCATCGAAAGATGTGATGCTGAATTCCAGACCTGGATTGAACACAACGAAGCCGATCGTGTAGCCTTACGATACTACATGTACAACAACATGTAGTGTACTGATACTGTCAACGTAAATACGTACATGTTTTCTCTTCCAATGGCAAAGGAACAACATATATATATATAAAATTCTTTATTATAATGTTACACCTCTTCTTCTTCTTCTTTTTCTTCTTCTTCTTCTTCTTCTTCTTCTTCTTCTTCTTCTGCCGTTTCGATGGTCTAGTGGTAGAGGGCGGCCTCGGAACCGAGAGGTCGCAGATTCGATCCCCAGCTGAGGCATACCGAAGACTTTAAAAGTGGCAATTTAGTAACTGTCTCGCTTGGCGCTCAGCATTATGAGAACAGTTCTAAGACTGGTCGTTCCGATGTCCGTATACTGTGACTGGGTGAGTTATTCGAGTTGTGCTTCACCTTATGGCTCATGTGTGGCAGCATATAAACATCTCAAAATAGCACCGTCGCTGTTGAAAGGTGACGGTGAACCCACAAAATAATAAATAATTTTGTTTTCTCCTTTCGTAAATTGAACTCCGAATCTTGGCCTGGCTTTACCACAAATTGCTCTGCTAATGTTTGCAAATTATTTCCACGGATGAGACCCACAAACAAAAATGTTACCTCACTTTGCTCCATGGCAACCATGTCGAAAATGAGCTTCGAATAATAGAAAAGATTGTTTTACAAAGAAGGGAATTAATTCGTCTTATCAAAAAGTGTGTTTCAATTGTTATTTCCCTTGCTAGGTGTTCCAAGTTTTTGTAGGTCATTCGTTGAATGCAGCTGCTTGCACAAGGCAGGTACCTCTTATATTTTATTCTGACCGCGGGCAGGCGTGTATTTTTGAAGTCAGCCTGAAGTTTTAATTGTGACGAATTGGCAAATTGTCTTGTTGTTATTCCTGTTGTTTTGTTTTGTCTTGGTTTGGTTTGTTTGTTGCTTTTGTTGCTTGTTTTATGGTTGTTGAGTTGTTGGTTTATTGTGTTTTTTTATTATTCTTTACGCTGGCTTTTTTTGTACACACCATTTTCTTTCATGGCCCTAAAATTGAAAAAATTTTAAAATTCTACTCTCTCCGTCTTGCTGTTCACAAAGAAGATCACCAACACCTCGCCCTTATAAGGCCCAGTCCATTCTGACTCATTCTCCGCGAATCAATTGAGTGGAAGGTCTTTGAAAATTGTATGCAATTACCTGCCGCTGTCTCCCCACCTAGCTGAACACAAAAGGATATGATAAATCAGCGGACATTCCCTCCTTGATAGCTTACTCCCAGAACTGTAATATACTAGATATCATCATGAATTTGATTTTCTTTCGTACAATATGATTGTCCAAACTGAGATAAATCAGTAATATCATTAAAATAATTTTAAATTATTTGTCTCCAAGTATTCCTTTAATTATGAAAAGATACTGCCAAAAACGACAATTTGACACCTCCACAGACTCGTTTGCATTCGGTGCAGAGAGTATAATTTTGATCAAAGTGAATTTGAAAGTTTAGGATTCGACCATATGAGTAGTACCTAAAAGTTATTTTCAATATGCCTCCCCGTTTCCTCCTCCTCCTCCTCCTCCTCTCTCTCTCTCTCTCTCTCTCTCTCTCTCTCTCTCTCTCTCTCTCTCTCTCTCT
>JAOWAY010159622.1:0-10510 GCA_028565895.1 Goniobranchus geometricus
TCTCTCTCTCTCTCTCTCTCTCTCTCTCTCTCTCTCTCTCTCTCTCTCTCTCTCTCTCTCTCTCTCTCTCCCCTTAAAAGGAATTGTCATTATAGTGATAAATAGTTGTCATATGAAACAGTTTGATGAAGCATTGAATCATACCTTCAAAAATAGATAATCCTGGAGCGCCCACAGCGATAATTCTGTCCTGTTTAATGGAAAAAGAATCTTTTGTTAAAAGACATCGGGTAGAACCAAACATGCAACTAGCCTATCAAGGATCACACAAAATGAATGAATTGTTATAATGAACATAGAAACAAGAAGAAAGAAACGGACGTGGTTGAGTCGTATTGCACTGTCTTTTCATGGCAAGGCGCTGTTGCCAAAGCAGAAGATTCCACCTTGATTCCAGTTGGATGCAAGATTTTTTTCGTATGTTCTTTCCTTTGCATTGTCTTGTCTTTGTCCCAACTGGGCTTTCACTAAAATTTATCTCTGTAAATATAAATGAACATGTTGTGTCTAATTTTTTTTTAGAAGACCATATATAGAATATACGGTGGCTACCGCCAAAATGCGCGCTTCAAACATGCGTACTTTGGGAGAAGGCATAAAATGTAATCGCTATCTAACATTATTCGCTTTTTAATGGTATCATCATACCCCTAAAAGAATTATTGGACTTTAATCATTACAAAAACTATCGTCCTGTGTCAGATTTATCCCTTTTGTCTAAAGTAACAGAAACTGTTGTTTAATAAAGGGATTTATGCTCATATTTTTTATAGACAGACATGACTATGTAGGGTGTCAAGTAAGCACTGATACGAGTTTTTGACGCTATTGTGAACCATATGGAGAAGCAAAATAATCAGGGCTGTTGATTTTATTCAATTTAAGTGCTGCTTTTGATGCCATTCACCATGGTAATATTATTAAAACGCCTTAGAAATGTATTTGGGTTCAATGGAATTATAAAATTTAGTTAGATGGGACAAGAACCAAGGCTAAATTTAATATTGGTTCTTGTCACATCTTATTTTAAGATCACAATCTGTAATGATAAAAGAACAGAACAAATCTAATTCTCTAAAGTTGGGTGTCCCCCAAAGGTCAATCCTTAGGCCTCTCTTTTATACCTGGTGTGTTCACCAGTGAAGCAAAATAAATGCTTCCTATAGCCTTGATAATCACTCCTCTGAAGATGGTACCTACATGTATATAACCCTGATCTGATTGTGTCCTTTGGGTACAAGACCGGAAATATGTTTAAAAGATGTGAGAGATTGGATAACATCAAACAAATTAAATCAAGAGAAAGGCAGAAATGGTTATGTTCCCGAAAATCAGACTGAAGTCTGAGTCTTCTATTGACACATTTAAGATTGCAGGTGTTGATATCAATATCACATCTAACTCATTCAGGAATCTGAGCCTCATCTTTAACAGGTGCCTTACAATGAATGACCACATGTCACATATTGTAAAATCTTGTATGTTGTAATTTTCTTCTTCATAAACAGGTAGGATTAGGCAGTTTATCGACCTTGATGGAACAAATATGCTTGTGCCATCTTAGTTTTAAGTAGATTTTGTTATTGTAATTCTTTGCTTATTGGCTGCGCAGATTATACCAACGATAAATCACAAACAATGTTACTTTTAATCAATATATGACGGGGCATTTAAAGGTTACCACACCTATACTTCGAGCCCTTAAACCTACAGACTTATCTAATCTTTAAAAAATTCAGAATAAAGTAGCTACGATAGAAAAAACTTTTTTTTTCTCCCAAAGAGAAAATACAGAAATCTCTGTAAAATGATTACAGAGGTATACTATAGAATAATATTACATTTGGCCTTTCTCTTTACGTATTTCAAATAAAAATTGTCATCATAATGTACAATGTCTGTAACAACTTGTTCATACTAAATTTGTAAAGGAATCCTGTAATTTAAAAACAAATAATAATATAAAACATTTTAAAGTCATTTAGGAAGATTCTGTTTGAGGTAGGTTTATTTGGTTCAGAAATCTCATTTTAAAAGTAAAGTTTTAAACGGTATTAATTCCATAAAAATGACCATGTCAATCATCTGTGCTAAAGGTAAATCTTTGTTTTAAACGATATTGCATACCCAGTATCGTGGGATGTGATTAACACAGTGCTTTTAGATATCTATCTCAAATTATTATTTTTCATCATGGCGTTTATTTTACAACTAAGTTACCCTTTCTGCACGAGCTTTACGGTGCAATGGTGGAGTCCTTTTGTTATCTCAGGAGTTCTATTAATAGGAAGAAAGGAACACAAGCTGAAGTAAAGTCATGCATTGGAAAAGCACAGACTGCTTTCACAGCTTTAAGCAGAGTTTGGAGAATCAAAGGCAGTGCACTTCAAACTAAACATAGCTCTTCAACACTAATGTAAAGTCGATCCTTCTATATAGATATGAGACGTGAAATGCATCTCAATCCTGCATGAATAGGGCCCAGGCCTTTATCATCAAGTGCCTAAGGAAACTACTGAGGATAAGATGGACAAAGTTACGAATGAAGAAGAATGGTGGCGCACAAGGCAGACATCTCTTAGGGATGAAATAGGAAAGAGATGGTGGCATTTGATCGGCCATACCCTGCATTTAATGATAGCAGTATAACGAAGAATTCAACTGATTGGAACCCGCAGGACAAGAGATCGAGGGGGATGCCACTTAAGAGAACTGGGAGAAGAGTCAGAGGAGATGATTTACGGAGGGGTGGAAAGACTTGGAATGGTATTTAATGCAATGGATAAAGATCACCTTTATAAATAACTGACACCTGCTAATTACATCTGTGGCTTCTCTTAAATGGCATGCTGTTCCCCTCTGCAATTTTTGTCTAAAATTGGTTACTAAGTCTAGATCTTAAGTACATCCGAAAATTCCTAATGTCAGACTCAATAAACAACTAACATCTGTGGCTTCTCTTAAATGGTATGCTGTTGCCCTCTGCAAATTTTAGTCTAAAATTGGCTACTTAGTCTAGATCTTAAGTACACCCGAAAATTCTTTATGTCAGACTCAATAAATAACTGACATTTGTGGCTTCTCTTAAATGGTATGCAGTTCCCCTCTGCAATTTTAGTCTAAAATTGGTTACTAAGTCTAGATCTTAAGTACACCCGAAAATTCTTAATGTCAGACTCAATAAATAACTAACATCTGTGGCTTCTCTTAAATGGTATGCTGTTCCCCTCTGCAATTTTAGTCTAAAATTGGTTACTAAGTCTAGGTCTTAAGTACACCTGAAAATTCTTAATGTCAAACCCAATAAATAACTAATGTATGGAATATTATTGATATTGTTTACCGATCCAAGCATTATATAGAGTGATTCATTAGAAAGAAATGAAACAATACGAACTGGCAGTATATGCAAGTATTAGATGCTCTACACCCATGTGGTTAACTTGTAAATTTTAAATCAACTTCACAAATTGATACATCCATTTTCAAGATTGATGAACATTATCAAAACTTTTCAGAAAAAAACGTGACTTACTTCAGTGACATCCGAGGAAAAGCCAAAAACAGCCATGCCGTGAAAATAATCGATCTCCTGGTGCAGGTATAAAGCCCCATCGTCGGATTTATATACTCCCAGATCTTGGCTTTGTCTTTGCTGCAGTGTCGTGTAGACAAAAATCAAAAGGGCGTAAAGTCAACCACATAAAAACTGAGATCATGTCGATGATTTTTCTTAGAAAGATAAGAAATTATTGTAACAAAAATCTGAAGCGACGGATATGGAATGGAAGGGGATACTAGAGTGATTACAAATATCAAATACATGTAGATGTACAACTCTAGTGTTCACAGAACACTAATTTCTAGACACTAAAGCGTGGTAGCGTGGCTGTGCAATCAAGGCATTCCAATCGTAACTGCAAGGTTCTGAGTTTGAAATTGGGCTGCATCGTGGAGCTGTTTCATCCATGGGAAAGACTATTTACTCACATTTCCTCACCCCACTCAGGTCTTATTGAGTACTATACCGTAGGGCGAGGAGGATGTCTTCAGTAGGCCAGAGCAAGTGTGCCTGTAAAAGGCTGCATCTCTGTTTATGCCCCATGGGGTTGAGAAGGTTTATGGTTGGCAAATACCTCTTGGGAAACGCTTGTACAGCGCTCCGAAGAACGTAGCGGATTTAGACCTACAGAAAAAACGCTCTTTAAAGCTCTGTAAATATTATACATGAAGATTTCAATACGCAGCATGTCACTTAGCCTATGCGTTTTCCTGGTGATCCGGCAGACAACAAGGCATTACTCTAAACTTAAGCAAGATTAACATCCACAGAAAACAATGCAATACTCTAAACTTAGACAAGATTAACATTCACAGAAAATAATGCAATACTCTAAACTTAGACAAGATTAACATCCACAGAAAACAATGCAATACTCTAAACTTAGACAAGATTAACATTCGCAGAAAACAATGCAATACTCTAAACTTAGACAAGATTAACATCCACAGAAAACAATGCAATACTCTAGACTTAGACAAGATTAACATTCACAGAAAACAACGCAATACTCTAAACTTAGACAAGATTAACATTCACAGAAAACAATGCAATACTCTAAACTTAGACAAGATTAACATTCACAGAAAACCAGGCATTACTCTAAATTTGAACAAGATTAACATTCATAGAAGACAATACACTACTCTTAATTTAAACAAAATAAACATTCACAGAAAACAAGACATAACTCTAAATTTAAGCAAGACAAACATTTACCCAAGAGAAGGCATTACTCTAAACTAAAAAAAAGATGAACATTCACAGAAAACAAGGCATTGCTCTAAACGTAAACAAGATAAACATTCCCAGGAAACAAGGCATTACGCTAAACTTAAATAAGATTAATATACACAGAAAACATGGCTCTACTTAAAACTTAAACAAGATTAACATTCGCAAGCAACAAGGCATTACTCTAACTCAAACAAGATTAACATTCACAGTAAACAAGGCTCTACTTTAAATGTAAAGAAGATTAACATTCACAGAAAACAAGGCTCTCCTACAAACTTAAACAAGATTAAGATTCACAGAAAACAAGGCTCTACTTTAAACTTAAACAAGATTAACATTTGCAGGAAACAAGGTATTACTCTAACTTAAACAAGATTAACATTCACAGAAAACAAGGCATTACTGTAAACTTACACAAGATTAACATTCACATAAAACAAGGCTCTACTTTTAACGTAAACAAGATTAACATTCACAGAAAACAAGGCATTACTGTAAACTTACACGAGATTAACATTCACATAAAACAAGGCTCTACTTTTAACGTAAACAAGATTAACATTCACAGAAAACAAGGCACCACTCTAAACTTAAACAAGATAAACAATTACAGAAAACAAAGCACTACTCCACTCTTAAACAGGATTAACATTCACATAAAACACGACATTACTCAAAACTTAAACAAGATTAACATTCACAGAAATAGCGATCTAAATAGAAAGAAAAATCTTTAGTTTGTTTCTTTTTTCCGACAAGTGAAGCAACAAACTTAACATTGTGATGAATATGACGTTAACCATTCACACCGAATGAGGAAATAAATATAAATCCATACAGTGACAAGTCAAACCCCCACCCCCACCCCCATCCCACCCATGGAACATGATGAGCTGCAAAATGTTACTTCTATAGCTTGTATTCCTTGATCTGTTATTCAGAAAAGAAACATTTCAGTAATTCAGTAATGAGAAGATAACAGTTTTAAACAAAAGTGACGCTTAAACTATAGCAAGTGCCAAATACATATTTTAATGTCCAACTTAACAATTTTCGCTGTTAAGTTTTCTGGCATTTTTTATATGAAAGGAAAATAAATAAATATTACTTATTTTTTTTAAAAGCCTGACTCCCTTCAAAGAGTACGATAGCTCTAGTTTTCTGCTTTCACCAACAGCGAATTGCTTCGGTGAATCTCTAAGTTTGGGGCTAGTTTGGTACTGAAAACACCTATCTGGCAATGGCAGCTAATTTGAACAAAAACACGTGAAAGACAGGCCAAAACGGTTATAGTGAGACTTGAGGATGGGAATGTTTTTTTAGGAAATTGTTTTGGTGTAGAGCTAAATCTTTACTTATATTTTTTTGTAATATAATTTTAACCGGTATTACACAGAATTTTTCACAGAACTCACTGTCCCTGTCCTCTCTCTTGACAACGAGATTGACAGGAGATTTGGAAAAACCAGCACAATCCTTGCTAGACTCACAAAACGAGTGCGTACAAACTCTTAACTGTCGGTCTGGTGTGGTCTCAGATAGCATTGACGCTGCGGACTACTGAAGCCCTTGGCAGCGCGATAACGAACCGTAGAACTTCAGCCGTTTCTCTCCAGGTGGCAAAACAATAGCTTGTGAGCTTGCAGTTTGTATCGACATGATTGCTAGGGGTATACCAACTTTTCCAATTCCCAGCAAAAATGACTTTCCCGTGAACCAGATTCTTCCGCCAGCAAGCCACTCAGATTTCCATATTTTGTACCCTGACACATTGGCCGGATCACATCTTATCGGAGCCTAATTAGACCTGCCGGGGTTCCACCCAGACCGCGTTAAGTCCCTTGCTATTGGCAAGGGGATTCTAGAAGTCTGATGTTTTACCACCCTGGCGCCTCGCGCGCCTGACCGGTAGGGTGTTGGGGCAGAGCGAGGATCCCGATATTGGGAGACGGGACAGTGGAAAATACAGCACTAGCTCCTCCTGATCCAATATCTGGCTCCCATGGAACTTAAAAAGTTTTTCCACTACGCCAGACCTGTTGCAAAGTGGCCCGAGAATGTCGGAGACACTTAGCCGTGGTCTGATTGTTTCGCCTTAAGACCGGATTTTCCCCCGACTCCCGCATGCCTACCAATTTCCCCTATGGGGTCCACAGCACTTTTATGGGGAGCTAAGATCTGGGAATTAGGAGGATCATAGGTTAGTTCCTCGCTCCCGACGTGTTTTAGGTTTGTATGTGGACCACATTCATTCTCTCTTTAGTGGCGTGTCCTTTCCATGAGGTGGCCTTCATGACTGCCATCTTGAATTTTTTTCTGTCCTGCGCCATCTTTCCTGCAGTTATGATGTCTGTGTGCAGGTTTTCTTGGATGTCATCACTCCATCTTCTCTTAGGTCTTCCTCTCCCTCGTTTGCTGGGCATTTTTCCTTCCATTATGGTTCTTTCAAGGCTCTGGTGTCTTTTTAGGTGGTCAAAGAAGGTCCACTTTCTTCTCTTTATTGTTGTTGTGAGCCAATCTCTTTTGATGTTTAGTTGTTTCATAATTGACTCATTTGTTCTTTTTTGAAGCCATATTTTTAGGAAGAAGTACATACTTACAGTTAAATAAAAATCTCAAAGGTAACTAGATTCAGAATATAGTAACAATTAACCATCGTCGTTGAAAGACTTTTATACATGTATCAAAAGTCAATATCCCAGCATTTTAAAAAGTGACTACAAAATAATATAAATTATATTTATAGACATCCTAAATCTATACTCATTCACACACCAACATACAAAACCCTTGCAACGTATTTTGAGAAGTGGAATACCTGTCGGTAGAAAAGAGTTCAAATGATTTTCTGTCGTAGTCCAAACTAAAGTAAAAAAAAAAATAAATAAATGAATAAATAAAATACCACTATATTGATCCCCGAGGGGAAATTGGTCTTTTGGCTTTTTAACCGAAAAAAACCGAGCGTCAGCCGTAGGAACAGCGCCGCCAAGTGGAGGCAATTAGTGTTAATAGCCTTGCCCAAGGGTTAAATCACAACGCCCATTCCGGCAATCGAATCTGCAACCTTTCGGTTGCAAGCCCAGCACACTACCCACTGTGCCACTGAGACCACAAGTACATCTGTCCTGTCTTCTTGAATTAGTTTTGGTAATGAATGTATTTGATAGATGCAATATGTCATCTTTGATAGAAAGGATCTTTTTATATTATGTGAATTTGTCAACCATTTCGTCCATGACAGTTACTTGATTTGTGAATTTTCCCGCGGATTCGATTATTCTTTTTCTAGTTTTTTTCTGTCACCAATGAAGTTATAAAACCACCCCTCCCTCCCCCGGCATGCAAGACAAAAACATAAAATAATTTCAATGACATAACTGAAAATAAAGTTATCAGGACTTTATAAACCTCGATATGTCCAAGTCTACGAACAAAGTAATGCCTTTTGTTTGTTTTACTTTTATAGTGTTGATGTGTTTGCTCTTTGTACGTTTGTCGTCTAATGTCACTCCTAGATACTTGTCGGTAGAAAATCTTTCAGCTGCCTGATCTTTTATTTTTAAACTCGGCACGTCACCTTTCTTCTTTCTAAAGTATATAATTAGTTGTTTTTTTCCCTTGAAATTTAGGTGCAGATAATTTGATTTGCACCATTTGATACACTTTGTAATTTCTGACATGTACGACATCTCATCTTTGCTAGATATTTTGCATAAAATGGAGCCGTCCTCTTCAAAATATCTTTGATTGGAATTTTGTCTTTCGGGGTACTTGGGCAGTCATTTAATTTTGTGTACCGGATGAAAAGGACAGATGGAACAACACAGCGTTGTGGCGTTCCGGTATTTGTAATTATCTGTTTTGAGAGTTTGCCATCTACAGAAACATATTCAATTGTATTCAGTGGGAGATCAAGGATTAGTGAAATAACATACATGTTGATATCTATATCTAACAGTTTCTCTATAAGAAAGTGAGGTTGTGAAAAAGTCCACAAAGAAAAACCCACAATAGCTATAATTGATATTATCCAGGGTAAAAGTACGGAGAGCATCTTCATTTCGTTTTGACTTATATGCAAATGAATGTGAATCAACAAGTGGTGAAATTTGACATTTTAAATTCGTTAGTACAATTTTCCCGGAATATTTCACTATAATGGAGGTCAGGCCTATCGGTATTATGCCATTGGATGAAGTCTATCTTTGAGAGAGGGATAATTTTGGACGTTTTCCAGATACGGGGAATAGAAGATGATGAAAAACAAAGATTCAATGTAAATGTATAGACATGACATAACTGACTTTCGCAAGCTTTTAAGATTTATCCAGGCATTCCATCAGGCCCTTTGCTTTCTTCAACATGGAAGACATCCATAAAACAAAACAGCGGTATCACTTTGACGAAGGTCTAACAAAACAATAGAAGCCATGTACAAGATTTAGCAAGCGCTGCACTGAATACTGGTCAAAAGGATACTTCTTTAAATTAAAAGTTGGTGTCAGACAAAGCTTTTTTTTAGAAAGAATAATGGAAGCCAAACTTCCACCCCGCAATACCACAGTAATCATTGGGGAGGGCACATTTTTTCGATTTGCGCTTTGCTGATGATATTGAACTGAGGACAATGAGTGAACATAAACTACGATTGGCAGATACTCTTGCCAAATTATTTACTAGGTATGGTATGGAAATAAACACAGAGAAATGGGAGATAATGCTAATTAGCGCAGGCAAGGCCAATGGCGAAGTACTGCAAGATGTATCATTCTTTAAACATCTTAGAGTTATCTTAACCAGAGTTGAAACAAGCACAATAGAGATATGGACAAGACTTGTGATGGCAATCACAGCAATGGTCGAACCCAATAAACCATGGAAAAGCCCAAAGAGTTTTAATGTTAATGTTAAATTATATAAGTTCCTCGTTTTATCAATAGTTCAGTATGCTTGCGATGCATGGGCCCCGTGAGGTATCACAGAACAACGTACAAAAGCTAAAAGAAATGACTAAGGGTGGCATACACAGAGAACGTCCTACCAAACAAGATGTGATAGCATAGGTGGAGACAGAGGCGGGCAGACAGAAGCCACTGTTGCCAATTGTATCATGATGAAACGTAGTGTGGTTGCATGTTTAAATATTAAATCTTCGTCAAATTCTTCCAATGATGAGTAGTCAGTCTTAAAATATTTCTGAAGTCCCAGCTACAGTGTTTGCTAAGGTCATAACGCTTTTGGGGCGAAAACTAAATATTAGTTTTAAGACAATACACGCTAAACCTCACTATAATTTGTTCACCAGTGCTTTCACACAGAGCTTTTGATATAGAGTTGGTAGTAAAAGAAATAGAACATTTTCTCTCTTCTTTTACCTTCGGTCTTTCCTGTCTATATGAGTATATACATTTCTATGCGTCTACTTTCCCTTTTATGAAGATGGAAATTCAAAACCCCAAAAGGCGAACAACTCACTACATGTTCATCAGTGGGAATCAGTATTTTTACTAATACCACTAACACTGATACCACCCTGCTAGCAAACATTTTTTTCTCCAGTTATTTTCTTTCTACATTCTTTTTATCTGTTATGCAAAACGACTTCTCTGTATTAGCATCTTTCTCTCGCATTATGATACTACTACTACTACTACTACTACTACTACTACTACTACTACTACTACTACTACTACTACTACTACTACTACT
>JAOWAY010159733.1:0-10509 GCA_028565895.1 Goniobranchus geometricus
ATCTTTGGAATCTTCTGTTGTTATTTTGAAATTGCGCTCTGCCTCTTGAGGATGATAGCGGCCTTTGATTGTAATTGCTCTTGTTCTTTGAATGACTTCTTTCCGAAAAAAATTGTCTCTTCTGGAATTCTGTTTCCTAAAGTTTGTTATCTCCTGTGACCGTAAAATGCTAACTTGTTTATAGAATCAGATGTTTTGCGGAGAGATTCCTCTGGATGTGCTGACAGGTATTTTTCAGCAAAATCTCTGACTTCCTTGGTAGATTGAGGACTCTGTCTTTCACAAAAGTGACCAGTTTTACATTAAGTGATTGGAATATCTGATATCTGATAATAAGATCTTTAAGTTTTTCAAAATCTCCTTCCTTAATATTTGCCAATTCTAGTCAACGATTAAATAGAAGTTCCAACCTTGATATAAAAGTGTCAATATTTTCAGTTTCCTCTGGTATCGCTCAACGGAATTTCTTATTATATCCATCTTCAGTACATTGGTATCTTTTCAAAAGGGCCAGTTTTAAATCTTGATAAGTGTGTGTAAAATTAAAACTGAATTTGTTTTGAATGAAAGACTGGAAAGGAAGATGACTTGGTACGGGAAAATGAAAAGAGGAATAGATAAAGAAGTAAGGTGAAGTGCACCAATCTAACGTATTTACAGAGAGAAGAAATCACGTGAAGGATACAACTATCATACAAATACATTCATACAGGCCGAGATATTCACTTATGCCACAAAACAGACCGTTTTCTCGAAAATGAAGTTACACAGACACAAACAACATTCTACTCTCTACAAAATATCCCTTTAACGATCGAAATTAGTCCACACTTTTAGAAAACTAATGTAGAGAATAAAATTCATCACTCTAACGCCCGAATTGAGTAACACACAATTAAAACAATGAAATAGTTGGGTGGGGAAAGATATAAATACTTGGGAAGACTAAATATTATTACGAAAGACGACAGAGCGATCAAAAATAGATTTAAATTTACGCCAACTCACAAAAGTCCTGGCTTTCATCAGTGGTGTGTCCGTGGCTGGTCCTTGAATAGGGGTCCGTCTCCATGTAAAGATGTGTCGCTTCCATGTAATGATGATGATTAGGTAAAAATGGGGATGCGCAAACGACAATCAAGAGGGCGCTCTAGAGCAAGGTAGACTTGTAAGGTTGTCAGTCCACAAAGGACAACACACACAGCAAACAGGAACGAAGATGAGGTTTTCTAAATTATGTGGCGAGAAATGAGGGCTCCAACGTCAGTAATTTGGTGCACATACAAAGACTTGGAATCTGTTATAAAAAGATGATCTCTTCTAATATGCCTCAAGGTATATAAAGATAATGGTGCCGACTTCAAATGAAAAGCTTGTCAATTCTCAGTTGTTGGTCGGATGAATCTATCTCTATCTTCTATGCAAAGGATCAGATTATAAAATATTACGTCGTCACTTGAAATAGACGAAAATCTTGTTGCTTCTTCCAAATGCAAGTAAATATATCTTAAGTCAGGAAATTATCTGTAGATGATAATAGATCGACTATAAAAGAGAGTCAAGCCATCAGTGGACGAGCACAAGGATTGTAGCTAATGAAATTCCATAAGAACAATATAACTGCACAGTTAATGTTACTTCGAGATGTTTCCAACTCCGAGGCAGGGGAAAGACTGACTGGAAAACGACAGATAGGAGAACCCTCAATTCGTTTAGAAGAGTTCAGTTGTTTTCACTTGCGGAAACAGTGATTTTCCGTGGTATGCAAAGTGAGACAAAACTGAATTTAGAAGAGGGTTGGCAATATGTATGTGAGACAAAAACTAAAATTTAGAAGAGGGTTGGTAATTTGTATGTGAGACAAAAACAAAAGGTATCAGGAGGGTTTGCAATCAGTATGTCAGACAAAATCAAAAGGTAAAAGAGGGTTTGCAATACGTATGTCAGAAATAAACTTAATTCAGAAGAGGGTTGGCATTCAGTATGTGAGTAAAAAAACCAAACGGTAAAGGAGGGTTTGCAATCAGTATGTCAGAAATAAACTTAATTCAGAAGAGGGTTGGCAATCAGTATGTGAGTAAAAAAACAAAAGGTAAAAGAGGGTTTGCAATCCGTATGTCAGAAATAAACTTAATTCAGAAGAGGGTTGGCAAAGAGCATGTGAGTAAAAACAAAAGGTAAAGGAGGGTTTGCAATCAGTATGTCAGACAAAATCAAAACGTAAAAGAGGGTTTGCAATCAGTATGTCAGACAAAATCAAAAGGTAAAGGAGGGTTTGCAATCTGTATGTCAGAAATAAACTTAATTCAGAAGAGGGTTGGCAATCAGTATGGGAGTAAAAAACCAAAAGATACAAGAAGGTTGGCAATCAGTATGAGAGATAAAAACTAAATGGAGAAAGAGGATTGGCAATCAGTATGCGAGAAATAAACTAAATTTAGAAGAGGATTGGCAATCAGTATGTCAGTAAAAAAAAACAAAAGGAACAAGAAGGTTGTCAACCGGTATGTGAGATAAAAATAAATGTAGATGAGGGTTTGCAATCGGTATCTGAATCAGGCTAAATATAAAAGAGAGTTTGCAATCAGTGAGATATATCCTAACTGTAGAAGGTTGGTAATCAGTGAGACATGGCAATCAGTAAGTGAGTCAAAAACAAATGGTAGTACAGGATTGGCAATCAGGATAGTCTAAATGTAGAAGAGGTTTGGCAATCAGTATGTGAGACATACCACTCAATGTAAAGGAAAGTTGGGAATCAGTATGCAAAACAAAAACTAAAGGCGGAAGAGGTCAATGTGGATGACCAAGACACCAGAGGATGATGATGATGATGATGATGACCATCCACAGAGGATGCACGAATGAAATTTGAAAATCAAGAATAATTTTAGTAAAACACACTTTGTGAATTAAAGGTTTACAGTAAAACTATCAATAAGTATGCTAATGTCTCTTGGAATTTCATTAAATCTAAGTAAGGTGGATAGAATTATGCAAGGATGGTACTCCCAATAAGAATAAATGATAAGAAAAAAAAAAAATGATAATAAGAAAACATTAATACGAAAGGAAATCAAGTCACCTAATCGGCCAAATTTTAAACAAACAGGAAGAAGAGAGAAAAAATTATGCAAGAGGCCAGACTTTAAAGAAACAGGGCCATTGATCAAATTGTTACAGTAAGATTCAATATTTTGTAAAATACAGTTTATCCTTGGAATCTATATTTCATGAGATGCCTTGTGTACAAATCAATTTAATTTGGCTATGAAAAAGAAAATTTACATCAAACTCAAAAGAAAATTACATTTTCAATAATATTTCAACAAAAAAGTAGGTGGAGAGACAATTACAATATGAAATCCATGATACCCTCCCAAAATTCCAATATTTTTCTAATAATCAGGCCTTTATCTAATCATTTTCATTTGTAATTTAATTACCTCCTTCTAAAAAAAATAAAAATAAATAAAACTTCCAAAGAAAGGCTTTCAGTGTTATTCACTGAACTGTTATTATAGTTTGCTTTCTACCGCAGATCTATCTAACCATTCAGGTAAAGAACAAAGTGTGGAAGAGTCAACACCAATTTTACAAGTGACGACCAGTTTAGATCACACTTAACATTTAAACATATATATACATATGCTCTTACCTGTTAAATAATTATCTGAGTTTAAAAAGAAATACAACAATTTCAGCACATAGGAGGGGGGAAACTATCGCTCATATTTCTGCTTGTTTATCTTTATTTTCATTTCAAATTCACTTCTTTTTCTTTTTTTTTTTTTTTGTTCAATATCACAATGCCATTTAAAATTAAACAGTATGCTTTGACTTTTCTGACATTACTAAATCATGAGCTTGATTTCAAATTAGCTATGAGCAATCATAAAAAGAATTACAATAATATTTTTTCTCTGGCAAAGATATACCCTGTTCTAGACACTTTACATCTGGTTAGGCACCTACTACCAAAAGGAGAGATTCTTCCGAAAGGTGAAACAATTGAACAATTTTGCTAAAGCTTTCTTTAAACACATAAGTAGAGACCTTATGAAAATATTCAACCGTCATCTTGGACATTAAGTGTATCATTACTTTAGTTTTTACCCTATCGCGCTTGCTACAAGACATTAATCTACATTGCATGCAATGGTGAAATTACATTCTTTTTAATATTTGCAACTTAGTTTTTCATGCAGTTCATGACCATTCAGCTTGTGATTCGCGAGCAAAAGTATCTACAAATGTTACATTCAACGAAGGTGAAATTTCCATACCAGTCTGCTCTCTAAGGTAGTGAGTTCCATAACTGACAAAAGCATGCATATACCAAACAGTAATGCACTAAACACTGTTCATTTGAAGAAATCTAAACTGCAAGGTCGGGCAAGCATGTACCATACAGGCGGCCACTGAAATCTTATGTTTGTTCACTTTTGAGAACCCATTCTCCATCTTTCAATAACAGCCATGTCATCTGAATTTCAAAGCACCATCTCTTCAAAGTATACAATTTTTTTTTAAAGAAAAAAAAACAAACCATGACAACCCAACCATGACAAAAGAAAGACAAAATGAAATTATGACGTCATTGATCTAAAAAGAAGTTTTTATGTCCTTTTCAACTTGCTTTTTGCAAACATAAAAACAAGCATGATCTCAAAAATCTGGTATTATCAATATTTTAAAAGTGCCTTGAGAGTACAGTGGCTCTTATTGCCAGGTTTATGCAAGATTCCAGATCAAGAAGTTTTTCGGTTGTTCTATGGTATAGGAGTTTCTCATGGCAGCTGAAAAAACCTTGCAAATTTGTCTTCTAATCAACAGTGCTGAATGTACTTACAACAACCTAAATGCCATAAAATTGGCCAAATGCATATAAAGTATCACTAAGGTTACATTTGATGAAGTTAACAAACATCTTTGATTTCTTATCCAATATGATTATCTTATTAGACTGAAATTTAGTAAACAATGGTCAACAAAATGTGATTGTTTTGAATGTGGAGAATTAAAAAAAAACACTTTGTCCTCAAAACTTCAAAATCATAATTGGAAAATTTTTCCAAGAAATGGGAAAAAATGAGAGGAAAAAAAGGGTAAATCAGTTCTATAATTATGCTTTTATAAAGTATTTGAAAAATGATATAGTGGTCAGGTATAGTATAGTGTTGGTATTATTTAGGCAAACTTACGTGTCTTCACTTTGCTTGCTGAGTTCATATTGTCAGCTTTGTTCATAAGATTGAGAGCATCTGGGATAACAATCAAGCTGGATGGTCTTGACTTACTTTTCGGTTTGTCTGGAGTTCCCTTAAAAGACACAGAATTCATGACTTGCAGATATGTAATCATATATAAATTTGAATGTATCTGCTCAACAGTCAACCAGTGACTAACTTTACTTATTCCTGTAGGCTCATTGAGGAGCACAGGGTCATAACTATTTCTCACTATTGAGTGAGGTTCTGAGCTATCCTTCGCAACTGTATCCACATAATGCTGCATTCCTTAGCCTCTTTCTCTACAGACCTTCTCAAGTTATGTCAGCCTAGTGAGTTGTTTTCAACCTAAGCTAAATCCCACTGTATGTGTTTGTGTGTTGGTTCTACAATGGTTTTGAACAGCTGTGAGAAAATTATACCAATGATATCTTTTAGGTACACTGTAAAGTTTAAGACAAATAATTGTCTCACATACATTGGTCAATTGTGCATAATGTTCTAGCGCTTAACCGACTTGATGTGAAAAGAGTCCATACTTTATAATATATAAGAATGTGATGAACAGTGAGTGAGGAGATTAGGAAGAAATTATACAGGATCCACAGCCTAAGCTGTAAAGAGAGAGCATTTTGAACATAGTTGCCATTTTCAGGCTGCTTGATTCAAGAATTCAATTTTATTATTGAACTGTTAAAACTTTTAAACTTGTTATTCCTTGATCTACAAGTTCTTTCAGTGAAATCAGGATGCTCTCTATATCCATCTCCTTTAATGTTATTTCCACAAGAGGTTGTTTCACATCCTGCCTGATACTTCTGTGAGGACTCCAAATTGCTGTACAGTACGTTTGCTGTATTTCTCTGTGTTACCTCATCCAGCACTACATTCTTCATTTAATATTTGATCTATTGAGTTTTCATTTTGGCCATCTGATGATTAGTATACTCCAAATTGCTATACAGTATGTTTGCTGTATTTCTCTGTGTTACCTCATCCAGCACCACATTCTTCATTTTATATTTGATCTATTGAGTTTTCATTTGGCCATCTGATGATTAGTATGGACCTAAGATATTTGTTAATGAATGTTTGCATCTACAATTCATTATGGTGAAGTCAATAACCCTGCAAGATTCTGAAATGCAAACAGATCAATTCCCATACTCATACAGACACCTATAAAAATGGCTTCTTCCCCCCAAGCTTTATTTAATGGAGCTTTCTCCCAACTCCAATCATTGACAGTGGCCCGCTTCAGCAATTCCAATGCAAGCTTAAATGCTAGGCTGAAGGATGTGAATTGAGTGCTGAAATTGTGCAATTATGGGATGTGAAAATTGTGATGTATAAGAAATTATTTGCATGTGATAGGCAACGGATTGCCTTTTGCACCTCTGAGACACAGACGAGACAACCTTCCAGTCAAACTACTCTTACATTCGTTGTTACAATGATTCTTCTCGTACTTTTGAGAAACAGTTCATCAGAGTTATATGTAAGACACAGCTTGTAAAATGCATACTTTCGCTTTATTTAATGTATCTGAGATGTCATCGTCTGCACCACCATCTCTATTCCATATGTATACTATCAAAAGCGTGTGAATTTGTACATCTCTTTAATATTCTCAACTTCCAGTTTAATGTGAACACTTGTTAATAGTCCACCAGTGCTTTGTTTATATTAAACAATGCATGCTTAATAAATAGTGAAGCAATCCTGTCATTCATATACTTCTTTTAAAGTCTGAGCTTTTATATGGCACTTAATCTTCTAAATGTGCTCAAAGTAGTGTACAAATATTCCCCAACAGGCCTTTCTAACAAAATACCTTCTCAATTCCATTTGGAGTATACAGGGAGGCAGCCATTTTACAGAAACATTTGCTCTAGCCTACTGACGGGATTCTCCTCTGCCTATGACCAGGTACTCAATATCATCTGAGCGGGGTGAGAAAATATATGGAAATAGCCTTTCCCACGGACTTAACAATGCCACTGTGCGGCCTGATTTCAAACTCTAAACATCTGGGTTACAGGCCAAACATCTTAACTCCACAGCAACACAACGTTATGTGAAGTTTATGTCTGCATAAATCCTCTTTGATATATGCCTAAAACTTTACATAAATCTTTAAGCTTGTCTTACATGTTTCCTTTAACTGTTCTTTCCTCCTTTAGCTAATTCCCTCAACAAATACAGAAACAAGGGAAAAAAGCCTCAATCTAAAAGGCTTTTACCACTGTAAATTACAAATAAGAAGTCACTCACATCTAAATCATCATCACTGTACTCCATGTCATAATATCTCTCATCCTGAAATGAAAATCAATGATTAGTTGGATTTTTTTTTTACAATAATTATACATATATATATAGAGAGAGAGCAACACATAATGGTACAGCCTACCTGACAATTTTAATCAGCAAATATGATACACATTTTTAAAAATCAGAATCAGGATAAAGTAAGTGAAAAGACTGAAACAGAAGCCCAACTGTCTTATGGGAATGGATGACAAAAAAAAAATTTAAAAATGACAAGAATCTGACTGAAGTTATTAAACACTAGATCAGAATCCATTAAAAAAGGCTTCTCTGACCTATATACATACGACCATAAAATCAAACTACAAAAAAGAGGTTGCAGCAATGGTGAGGAAGAGTGTATGCGCAGAAATGAATAAAATTTACAGAAGGACTATATGAAATCCTTTCATATGCAACTTTGTCACTCACAGAATTCAAATCCCAGTCAATGTTGATGTGGAAAAATAAGTCAGTCTTTCCTGTCTGTGCACCAGCAAGCTGAGGAACAATTGTTACCAGGTGTTATTTTTAAATGAGATACCAATAATTTCATTTGATGTATGGATGATATTCACACTGATCATAAAAAGTTCTTCTTTTTTTTAAAGGAATATCTGAAAAAATTTACAGGACATTTGCTCATTATGGGAAAAAACACAATGGTCAATGAGATGAAAACGATTTAATGAAATCCACAAAATTCGGCAAAGATGATGCATTTTCTTTATACTTTCATTCATTCTGATTAAGAATCAATCCTTACATGACCAGTGATATTAGCTTCTAAAAACCAAAACAAAAAAACAAATAAACAATTTTCAGCATAAAAAGACATTACTTCAACCATAAAAAAGGAGAGAGAAAAATTGACCAGCCTATTTAATGGAAGAAGAACAAGCAACTGAATTTGTTGCAAAGTAAGAATAATCAATTCACCAATTCTACGCATGTTTGATGATTGTGCAGTTTTGCCACATCTAAGGCCGTTTGTCCTGATGCATTGGTAACCTGAGCTAAATCTGTTCGAGTACGCAGAAGAAGTTTCATGCACTCTGTTCGATTTAAAGCTGCACATAAATGCAAAGCAGTATCACCGGAGAATGTTTTCTTGTCTAAGCTACCTCTGAAATTAAAAAAAAATATATCAATGTGACATTAAATACAAAATTAAGAATAAGAGATAATTCTCTGGTCAAAAGAAATTTTAAAAGGGAGTAAAAATGATCAATTCTAATGCACACAACATAAAAATATTCTGCAAAAGTAATCAATAAGACAAGTATAATTTCACAAAAGTATTCAGTTGATTGGATATTTAATTGTTCAGTCCTATTTCATAAAGAACTTTCAAAAATAAAAAAAGGAAACAAAACAAAGAAAAATAAATGCCTAAAAATATTTCAATCCTGTCAAATGCAGGGAAATTTTTTTTTTAATTTTTCAAATTTGGCACAAACGGATGCTGATCTCTGTTTAATTGACTTTGTATAAATGAAGAAGAAGAAGGTAAGGCTCACATTGCACTATTTTGAATGAGAAAATCAACCAATGGAAGTGCTGTGCCATCATCTTCTAGAATAGCCAAATGGAGGGCATTTTCACCATTTTCCTATACATGTAAAAAAAGCAATGGAGAACTGTATTACAAAAATGACAAAATGTATCTTAAAAAAGTGAGAAAATTTATTATTGAACAATGGAGCCAACTGATACCTACCTAACAATAAATGAATCCAAAGTTATTTCTCTCACGGCAAAAGTGATTAAGGAAAAAAATCTGTTCATTTTCAGAAATCAAGTGAACAAAAAATTTATATGAATAAAAATTTATATGGTTTTGCATTGTTCCCCTTCAATAAGGATTCTACTGCTGTCATGGAATCAAATGTCATCGATTTTATACACGGAATCATTTGTTTCAATTGAATGGTCTTCCAAAAAAAAAAAAAAAAAAAATGAAGAAAAAAAAAAGCATAACAAAGCAAACATTTTTACCGTATCTGGAAGGGGTGTTGAAAGATCTAAACCTTCGGCATACACTTGATACAAAGCTAGCAAATCTTTTAAATGTGTAGCTTGTTTCAAGTCCTGCAGCTGTTCTTCTCTGTCTGAGCATGTGATTATGGCAAACTTATGATGAATGTATTTGTCTTTAATGAAATCCCGTCGCTGATTCCTTTAAAAAAAAAAACCAAAAAAAATAAAATAACAAAATAACAAAACAGGAAAACTTAACCATGCTGGAAGCTTCTATGAGCAATATTGAAATACAAAGCAGAAAAGGTGTCTTTGTACATAAGTATGTAGGCAAATCTTGAACAACTTTTTTTTTTCTTTCTTCCATTCAAAATGTCATTCATACTGATTTTATGGCTTTTCAAGGTACATTCTGTAGCAATAAAAACTTAAAAAGCACTGTACTTGATATTTAACCAAGTTTATGCTAGTGATCTACCACAGATGAAATGACACTTGAAAGAAAACTATTTTTAAAATGCTGCCTCATTTGAGACAGTTGGAAATTATCTTGAGATTAAACATTTTTAAAGCTATCCTTCCAAACCATGTAAACTTTTCTGCACGAATGTCACATTTTTCCCCCTTTAAAAATGTTAACTGCTTTCTGAAAAATCTTTTTTGATACAAACACACAAAATCAGAATGACTCAATGCTCATTTTCTCATTTAATGCCCAAAGTTACAACATTCATAATGATCCTAAATTAAAATCAATGAAATAAGCAAGCAGGCACTCATTTTGACTAGCTCAGCAGGATACCCTGATCAAGTGCACCAATGAGAACAATAATGCCAAAATAGTGAGCCAATTACACCCCAATCCTCTATACCGGCAGACTGCTGCAATTGTTATAATATTTTAATCTTTCTTTTCTTTCTTTTTCAAATTCCCATTCTACCTTTCGGTGTATGGGATCTAGATATCCGAAATGATCTTTCTCCAGTC
>JAOWAY010159844.1:0-10506 GCA_028565895.1 Goniobranchus geometricus
CTCTCTCTCTCTCTCTCTCTCTCTCTCTCCCTCTCTCTCTTCCCTTCCTCCCCTCACTCACGTACTGTCTTGACTAGCATCTTCATCCATGTGTTTATTCATTAAATGTCTCTTTAATTTTTTGTCACATGTTAAGTTATTGTAAATGTCACATTTAACTGCATACAAAACACTCTTGGCTGTCTCGATTGCCCAGACTTTCTGCTCCTTGAAACTGTCAAAGACTGTCTGTAGTAGTAAACACCTTTCTAGAGCTCTCAGACATGGTAAATGTAATTTTAACTGCCCTGTCCACATTGAAAATCCAGTAGGCTTTCTGTCCTTTGATGGGTTTTTTTTTTTTTTGTGTGTGTTGTTTTTTGTTTTTTTTTTACTGTGGAGCATGTCAGCATTTCTGTGAATTCAGGCCAGTTTCAGTTTTGGGGCAAAGGAGGTGATTATTTTGATATATGTATTTTGTGGCTTTTCATTTAGAGTCATCTTTTTACTAATTTTTCTCATCTGCGCCATTTAATTGCTTGTAATATTTATTTTTCCGTAGTTGATGAGGGGGCTTTTTTCTGTTTCTTTTATTTTTCTTTTATTAATAATGTGAACCTCAACACAGATCTGTAATAAGTTTGTGGTGGGGATTTTGCTTTCTCATGAGAAAGTTGATGACATCTTCTGTGGGAATTCTTGCTTTTTAGCATGGGATATTGACTGTGTTTAGTGAAGTTCTAAAATTGTATATCTAATTTATGAAATATATATCATTGTGATGGCAATTGAACTGTAAACATTTGCAGTTCATCCTTGATTCTTGTTCTTTCTTCCTGAAATTGACATTGCCAAATTACGGAGTATTGAGAAAATTTGTTTGTTGTGCTTTTTTCTGGAGGAGGAAGCTCAAATTTGTAGGCATTTTCTTAGCATCAGGAACTATCAATTGATATTTTTCATCCTTGAGGGTGTTGTTGTTGGGTCTTTTTTTGGTTTATGTTTTGTTCTTTGTTTTTTAATGGGGATGGACAACAATCTGATAATTTATCAAGTCTTTGCAATTAGCCCACTTTCTTTGTCGAGCCAATCCCAGTAGAATATTTGACATTTTGAAAAGTCTCTCAAAATTTTTCTAAGGGGCCCAGTTTTTCCTCTCTTGGCAAATGTGGTTTTGATGGTCTTAGAGCCCTTATTCTTTACATAGGAGTCCCATTAAATATTCTTGTTTTTCTTATCTCTTATGAACAGGTTTTTCAGGAAACTACCATAAATTTTCAGCTTTACGTTGCACCTTTTCCTCTCAGCTGGGATGTAGTCGTGGAAGTTATAGAAGTATAAAGGAGGCTGAAGTAAAGGATACAGTGGTGCTGATAATTTTAAGGGTATCAGTGAAAACAATGATGCTGCTTGATAAAAAGTCTAAATTTTGTTTCGCTTATAAACTACTCCGCGTTTTTTGTAAATTCATTGCAAATGGTGCCCCTCATTACAGTTTCATAGCCTGAGCTTCAGGATGGTGTGAGTCATCTCAGTTTAATCATTTCCCTACAGTTTTGTCATGTTTCAAGGATCTGTTAAGCAGCCTAATGCCTATGAAGCAAGGAGAAATAGATGCAAGAGTTGATTGTAATATAGACATAAAGAGTGCTGATTTTGAGGGGTAGATATAGAGAATGGTATCTAGTGGAGTAGAACTTGACACTGTCGGGGAAGAACATGCTTAGTGGAAAATCGTGTTCTTAGTATTGCTCATCCTGATTGTTGTAGTTTATAACAAGGCCTTAAACTAATTACTTCTTCATTTTTTCTTATGATGGTGAGGAAGTCGTCTCTCACTGTGAACTTCAGATGAGTAATTGGTATCAGGAAATACATACTTTTAACTTTTATATTATAATGCATCAAGTTTAAGAGCAAGCTTCACTTGTGAGAGGATGTGACAGTTTGGAGTGGTATAGAGTCAGAGGGCTTTGCTGAGGAACAGTGCCACCAATAAAGAAAATCTGGTAGTTCACTATTGTGTTTATGCACCACAATGATATTAGATTATTCCATGATTGCTTTTGCACCTTTAAGAGTTTATTAACAACAATTCATGTTAGTAGATAAAAAGCATCTTGACTTATGTTTGTCCTACAACTCTGCAACAGCTTACCAGCACCACGTTCCAGCTATTTTAAAAAGTAGAGACAAAATTGCACAACACTGATCATTGCAAATCATTCCTTCAAAATAGACATTATAACTTCATTTCCCCTTTTAGAGTCAGTTTCTCCTTATTTTGCACTTTAGAAAGGTGTCTCTGTCATTACAGTCAACTCTGCTTAATTGCAACACAGCAGGAGCAGCTTAACATCTTCCTCAAAATGAGCCACTTTGAAACTTGGCATACAATAAGTTCATGAAATTTGTTTTTAATTGGGTTTTTGTTTTGTTTTGTTTTGTTGTTTTTTTTACTTTGTTTTTTTATAATTGTTTTGTTTTATTTACCTAAAGACACATAGGTTTGCTACATGAAGATTGAATTCCAACATGCCTGTTTTAGAGAGGCAGCCAGATGCTTATTGGCAAGGTTTTTGGTTTTTTCAAATGATGGTAAAGAATCAAACAGAGTCACCTCTTGAAAGAATCACTGAAGACTTTTATTCACCAACTTCTCCTTGTTAGTCAGAAGTGGAGTGACATCTTCTCCTGAAATGTAAGCAGACGGCTCACCATGTCCCTATGTAGGAATGAGAGTGAAACTCACTGTGTTAGGTGTTTTAACACTGTTGTATACATTAGAAATACTGTATCATACCAAAGAACCCACATCATTGGCTTTCAGTGACGTAAATAAGGATAAAAAGTTGAGAATATTTTGAATTCACCTCAGAGTTGTGATTTTTCGAAGTAAGTTGCAATTAGCCAGTGATTTTTATATAAAATTAATTCTGTCTCTCATTTAAACTTGCGTTGAAGTGAAAATTGAGATTAACCACGCTGTGATTAGGTGGTGTGGACTGTATTACATTGTATCTTAGTCATTAACTAACTCATCTTTTGCTGTTAACATAAATTCAGGAAGCTTTTGCAAGGTATTTGTCTTTTGTCATGACATGGGCATTATCACAGAAATACACAATTAATGAAACCACTGAAAGTAATCAAAGCTGCAGCTGTATTTGCTCATTTCTTGGTGTTGGTGATTTCTTTCTTTGTTTTCCTTGTAAAACATACATCTGCCACAAGCTATCAATTGACATTCATTGAACAAGACACATCTTGAAGCACCAACATAAGATGCCCATTAAGGGCATTAATCAGTAGGTTCTGTTCACCAACAGCAGAATGCCATCTTTAACCACAATGCTTATTTCTTCTATTTTCCAGCCATTTCAGTATTTTGCTGCTTTTTCTTTTATTTTCACTTTCATAGAAACGCTGAACATGCTTAACGGTCAAGAATTGTTAGCACTACATGCAGACCTCCAAAGAATACCATTTTTATGTTATCCTGACGATTCTCCACACCAATTTATCAGCCTTATCTAAACTCTGTATTATGTAAACGGTATCTTGGGTTTTTCCCAAATAGGACTCAAATTCCTTTATTAACATGAGACTTCCCAAACCATTAGTTTTATGATGTATGATTTGCTGGATATCCAGGTGTTGGAAATATATCTAAACTTAATTCTGTACCTACATATCAAAGATTCTGAAGATGGAAATTTTGTGAACGTCATGCTAAGCCACATGCACGTTTGTTTGTTGTTGAGATATGATTATTCCTAAAGAAAAAAAATTGCGGTTTATGATATTCATGCACACAATGACAGTGTCTGATGAGTTGAAATTTACTTCATTATCCTCCTGTGCTTTCATCTTTTGCATCTAATAAAACATGTCTTTCAATTACACTTAATCATAACAATAATATTTTAATTGCCTTAATCCTATAGCATGCATTGAGGTAGATTGCTCACCATGTATGACAGAGGTTTGTTGTCAAAAAGGGTTCCTTTCAACCAGCTCGATCTCTTTTTTGGTTTGCTTTTTTTGTCTTTGTGTGTGTGTGTATATTTGTTACTGTTCAATTTTCACAAAAAAAAAAGTTTTGGGATTTAAAAAAGCATAAACGATATGAAAGATGTTTGTTTCTAATATTAGATCTACATTTTCATCATATTATTCTTTGCACATTCTCTTTGTTTAGCTTTTTTTTTCGAGGTTTTTCCCCCAAGAAAATTATGGAAGTTATATGTATAAATACCCCACACCTGTCCCCTTTTTTTTCAACACAACAAATGTGAATTTCAAAACTGAAAAGCCAAAGATCAGTGAGGGTTAAAACTGACTTTATGCACAAGGTTCTTCTAAAAGCTTAGTTCTCCCCATCACAGAATTTGATTCCATGTCATCAAAGTGAAATTAATAGAACTGTTTCAGGTAATAACCTCATCAGATGATGGAATCATAATGCATGTTGGAGCACCTGCATACCTGCTGGCCAGTACTTTATTTTAAGAGTTGATTGGAGCTGTGTGGAAAAAGATTTCTGACTGTATCATTCACACAAGAATGGTCTTCCTTTCTAGTGAGCATCATAGGTTGCTGTTTTTTTGGGGGGGTTTTCACACAAATCCACTGAGCTGAGTTGATATGGTAAGAAAATTGTACTCTTCTGTCTCATGAGCGTTGTGTTCTTTTTGTTTCTACATACTTGAAAAAATGGATAGTTAAATCTAATGACACCTCTTTCAGGAGCTTTCTTCTTTCCCATTCAAAGACCACAAAGTAAGTGCAAGCACTTTGCATTCCCTTGTTCATGATGGCATGGGAAAGGGGAAATAAGCAAATTGAAAAGAACTGATGTGGTGCCAGGAATTTTTTGGTCAATCCTAGGAGCATTATATTGTTTATAGATTTATACGGACTACAAATTGATACTAAATACTTTCCTATAAATAGGATTTTCTTTACAGAGGGACTTAAAGAAAATCACCAGTCATTGACCAAGAAATTGACCCGGCAATGCCTTTCCCCTTTCCTCTGCTCTGCCTGTTTCTATATACGGATTTGTTTTTTTTTAATTGTTTGATTTTTTTTTTCCCCTTTTGGCATTGTCCACCTTGCCAGTTCATCATTCATACTATGTTCTTACTTCATTATTTTGTGTCTTATGTTATGCTAGGAGCTTGTCCTGCCCCACCTTATTTATATTTTAATGAGCTACCTCAGATTTCAAGGTTTTCTATAGAAAATACTGGACATTAAGTCGATAATGTGAGAAAAGATGATCAGAATTATTTTTAAGGGAACAGGAGCGGGTAATAATCCTAAATGATAACACAAGAAAGTCCAACGAAAATTTATTTATCAGGAAAACAATTTCTATAGTGAGACCAATTTGGCTTATACTCTTTCATTAAAATCTTCCTCGACCACTAAGAATCGGGGAATTAATTGGTTGTAAATGTTTCAGCATTTGTCTTTGTCTATGTTTTGTGTATGTTTTGTTGCATTGGTTTAATTTTTTTTTACTTAATTTTGAGGTTATTTCCTTTCCCCCTTTTTCCATTATGATGTATTGTTTCCTTT
The DNA here is from genome assembly GCA_028565895.1 of Goniobranchus geometricus. Taxonomy (NCBI): domain Eukaryota; kingdom Metazoa; phylum Mollusca; class Gastropoda; order Nudibranchia; family Chromodorididae; genus Goniobranchus; species Goniobranchus geometricus. Next base: position 5,566 of record JAOWAY010159844.1, read on the forward strand.
GTTTTGGTTATTGTCATTTATGAGCCTTGCATTGTTCAAATTCAATGTAAGAGCTTTAAAAATCAATAAATTTCCATGTTTAGCCTAGACAATTGTTTGGTCATGTGCTTGCCTTTGATACCAGCTTTTGTCAATAGTTTAACTTGAGTGTAGACAAAATGATGTCAGTTTTGGAATTATTTCGTTTTTATTTCCACCTTGTGATTTGTTTTCATTTTCTACTGTTTTGGTTTCTTTCTTTTTTTTGAGATTCGAACGACATAATTTTCAACTTATCTTTTTCAAAACGGTAAGACTGAGTGATTTAGGCATTTGAGTTTATCTTCATTTTTCTTGAGATCAGATGAACTTTTTATCAGGGACAAGACTTTAGGAAAGATTATAAATTTCATGACACTTTGACCAGCCAAAAAGATTGAGAATTGCAAGTTAGATTCAACACTCATGATATTGAATATAGCTTAGAAAATAGCATCATGAGATATTCTTCCATGCTATGCATTGCCCCTCTCCCTTCATGCTCCTCATGACAGTGTGTTTTGTTTTTTTTCTGAATTGTACTCCCATTATACATTTTTTTTTTCTACATATATAAGATATTACATTCCATTGTTTGATATAGGCTTTGATTTCCATATACCTTTCAATTCAATTTGCCTTGATGCGATATATCAGTATGCTTTGACAAATTCATGCTTTCAACAATTACGCATTTATTTCATGCTTTTTGTATCAAATGATTTGAGAAAACAGAGGCTAGGTTTGCTTTTTGTGTTTTTGACATGACAAATTTTAGTTTAATGTTGTTTTTTTTCAGTTTAGATCCGACCTAGAGGGTTATGTTCAGAATTTCAAATTTATTTTTGTCTAATGGTACATTCCTGCAGTTTCCATAGTATACTTTTACATGGACTTTTCTGGTGTCTTTATAATACACCAGTTTTCATTTTGCCATCTAGAAACGGAAGATGGCATTGGGTGTTCTAAATTGAGGATGAAAGTGTGCAGACAGCGAGCAAATACAAAGAAGAAATGTCAAATGGTACTAAAGCCATTTATTCCTGTGCAAATTTTTGTGTTCATTGATCCAACAGCAATGATATCAAGACAAATTTAATCATGTGTTTTGCTGTGTTTGCCACCTTATAGTAGGATTAAAAAAAAAAAATTTAGGATGGGGGAGGGTGGAAGAGATGTTAACAATATTGAAGGAATTTTTGTAAAATGTTTCAGCCTGTATTGCTAGACGCTTGAGGAATCAGGTCATACAATGGGTTTTGATGCTGTGGGGGGAAACCCTCAGTCCGCTTCTTTCTCTCCCTCTCCCACCTCTTCCGTTCTTCCATCTTTCTTTCTCCCTCTACCTCCTGTATGTTACTGTTTCCATAGAGTTTTAATCCCTGTCAATATAATGTATCATAACACCATCTCCTTTCCCACCCCTCAATCTATTCAAAAGGACATGAAGAAATATATATCGATGAAATGAAAAAGAGCCTGATATTTTGAATCATTTTCATCCAGTTACTTTAATTTTTATGTGAAATCACATGATCAAAGAAACAAAGAGCTGGCTTTATATTTCAATACCAGAAAGATTATTTCATACCCTCGCCTCAATTCAGTCTCCTGGCTTGAAGGTCATAGAGGAGACATGAGGGACGCTCTCATTGTTAGCTGCTGCCATTCAGATCTGTCCTCTGCTTTGTGGATCAGGGTTGGGCTGTTCATCCTGGTCCACCCCTTGATGTTATCCATCCATGACTTCTCTCTTTCCCTCTTCTTTCCTCCCTTGAGAGTTTATAGACAATAAAAAGAAAGCAAGACAAAAAACTAGATCTTACGGTAACATTTTGAAATATTTTTCCTTTAAGTGAACAAAAATTCATGCATTTATTTGATCAAAGATCACAATTCAACAGAGAAGTTTCTGACATTTTTATGTTCTTTTCACAAATTTTGTCATGATAACCATCACCTCTGAGCTGTGCATGTTCATTCTCAAGGAAACTAATTAAGTTTCGGCTTCTTGAACATAACTTGAAATTTGCAACAAAAATGGTCAATAGCTCATGTAGGCTGAGAAAATGCTCTTCATGAGATCATGATAAATTTTTAGAGAGCAGCTTCACCTTAAGCTCACCATACAGTCACATGCTTGCTACATGTACTTTTTAGATGGATGGATACACTTTGATCATATTGTTATGGCATGGAAAGAAACATGGAATGTAACTTAATGTTAGACTACTTGTCTTGTGGCTAATACTTCTATAATGAAAAGGGACCTCTGTTGTTTGGACCTTGAGGAATCGGGAAACCTGGCGAAACGGGATAAAATTCCAGGAAATAGAATTTTTTCTATACGATTTCTATCCCTTATCGAGGCAATGTCCAACAAATCAGGAAGATTTTGCCAAGTTTTTTTCTTGATTTCAAAGAAATTTCAATGCAGATTTTTCACATTTTCGCCACAGTGTCTCACATTAGACCTGAATAAGACAGTCTTTTATTATGAGACAATGAAAAGAAAAAAGAAAATTGTCCTGACACTGACAAATCAAGGTGTTCAACCTTTGTACTAAGCTAACAGACCTTTGCAATGAATGACAGTCAGTTTGTTTCATGAAGCAATGGAACGAATTTAGAAAATCACCGCCTTGAAGATGTTATCAAGTAAGTACATGTAATAAAGCTGTGCAATGAAGTTTATTGCCTGCCATGTTGCAATCACTGCTGACGTCTGTGATCGACAGGTCGATTTCAACCAGTCTGTCACCTCTATTTTTATGACCACATTCACAAGGTTTCAAAATAAGCCAATGTGGTCAGTGGTTGAAATGAATGACAGGGGCAGAGCTACAGAGTCATTCATGCTCAACAGATCAATTAATGGGGTGTGTTTATTGGCTGGCATGGTCTGTGCTTCTCCCCAGGAAATTAGGAAAGCTGGGATATTGAGACGATTTTTCAATCTCCCAGAAGTGTCCCAGTAACAGAGGTCCTACTGTATAATTTATCTTCAGGATAGGGCAATATTAATATTTTGATGATTTATTCTTTTACAGAACATATTTAGCTTTCGGTAATAAACTTTGTAAATGAAAGAAAGGAAGATGAAACATTATATATCACTTCATCAAATCGGCTCTGAACAGGTTCATTTCTGTCTTTTCACTTTATAGCCTCTTGGCTTCTTGTGGAATCTCTTGATAAATATAATCATTTAAACATGTTTTAAGTCAAAGCTACAACAAAACTATTTATCCACTATCACCATCTGTGCTATTGTTTTATATTATTTGATTTGATCTTGCAGTTCAGTCAAATTATTGTCGCATGAATACTTAGACAATATGTTTATTTTTCTGAAAAATCACTGCTTTTGTGATATTTCCAAGTGTTCTAAACGTGTACATTTACATTTTAGCTGGAGGCAACTCTTCAAGATTTCTAGGGTAATTTTTTTTGTGAGGTTGGCCTGAAAAATCTTTACAAACAGGAAATCTTTTGTAACCAATTTTTTTGTGAAATTTTCTAATCATGTCTGAGAAGTGAAGGTGATTAAGAATCAAATTTTACACAGCATGAAGTTCTTTTCTTTAAGGATGTAACTTTTTCGATCAAAGTTGATAATTTCTTTTGCAGGAATTGTCTCTTGCCCTCGAAGAATGAGCTGTCAGTTTAGCCTTAAATCACACAATTTTACCTTTTCTTAAGACCTGTTTTATGAAAGTATTCGATTTAAATCTCATTTTGGTTGAGGTCTGTCTCGGGGTTTTTTTTTAGTTTTCTTTTTTTGTTGGTTTTTTTTTCTTCTAATTCTCATTACCTGCTCATGTTTGTACATATCATCAATATGTTCTTTTTTAGACTTAAGGAATAATTTTTGGAATTTGTCTTTTAAGTTTACACAAACAACTCCATTCAGTAGGACTACTTTGAAACTGATGACTTATTTAGGAATTCTCCTACTTGAATATTTGAATTGTCATCAGGGTGGAAGAAAGGACCACAATGGCTGCAAACACACATTTCATTGGGGGATGGGGGTATATATTTCCTCCCAATTTTGAAGGGTTATTTAATTTTGTTCCCTCATAGTGTACTAACCATGATACATCTTCAAACTTCCTGTAAAATAATGCTGTTCTTCAAAATGTTTAGTTAAATGTATAATCAGTGTTGGGAAGGTGTGAAAATAAAAAAAAATATTTTACAGACCAGATCTATACCTTACATTCTTGAGACTATTGATGGGAATCTTACAATGTCGTTATCACACTCTACTTTATGTTATATAATGTTAACTTATATTGCATGTTAACATTATGATTTTGTAGCTTTAATACGTAAAGCGCTTAGAGCCTTCATGCCGGGGTCAGGCACCATAGAAATTTTATGTATTACTATTATTATTTTTATTATCATTATTATTATTACTATTTTACTATGGTCTTTTTCGTTTCTTTTCAGTCTCACAGGAATCTTGCTATCATGAACATAGGAGCACCAGCCTGTGGAATGAATGCTGCTGTTCGTTCCTTTGTGCGTATCAGTTTGACAAAGGGTTACAGAGTTTTAGGTATTCATGACAGTTTTGATGGGCTTATGGCAAAGAATGTGACCCCTATGACCTGGCTGGAAGTCAGTGGCTGGGCCGGGAAAGGTGGCTCCCTGCTGGGAACGAGAAAGTGAGTTTTGACATGTCATCTGTTCAGCATGTCACCAATGGAAGATTAGGATTGGCCAGAAGGGCAGTAAATTAATGGTTCCTGCTCAGAAACAAATAAAACCAATGATGACATGTACTGCTTCCTAAAATAGTCACTGTGTTTGTTTGGAAGAATCAATCTATATTTGTCCTTTCTGAGAGAGAGAGAGAGAGAGAGAGAGAGAGAGAGAGAGAGAGAGAGAGAGAGAGAGAGAGAGAGAGAGAGA
>JAOWAY010159955.1:0-16924 GCA_028565895.1 Goniobranchus geometricus
GTTTTGTTTCATGCTAAATTCATTAAATTTGTTCAAGGCTCAAACATATATGCAAACAAATTCAACAGGTCTGCACAATAACACTTGATGCTTGTCCAAGTACAACGGAACAATGCTACTGCCAGAAAGGAAGCGGGGAAGATTACAGACTTGTGATGAATCAAACAGCTGTTAAAGAGCTTAGTAACACATCTGTCACCATGAATGTAGCTCGCTTTGCACCCGGGTTTGAAGCACATTCTAGTAATGAACGCAGTTATCCTGAGATTTTTGGTGAGTGTGGAAGCTTGTGTTTGTAAGAAATCTGTACGTCATAAGATGACAAAGCCATTTATGGGGTGTTTGCTTTTGATCAGACAATAAACCCACCCCAAGAGATATCAGAAATGAAGTAGAAAAAGGGTTTAACATTTAAATATACACAATATATTTATCGATACTACTCCAAGTAAACCTTGTAAACCTGTTTTGGAAAACTTTACAAGAGGGACAGAAAACGTAATAACTTTTTAAGAACTCAATATTTTCACACAGATCTTACATATTATTTTGACTTAAGACTGCTGTAAAGCCCGATATCATTATTATCTGTCATAGATTTTCCCAATGTCTGTCTCTCTGTCTTACTGAACTCCTCTGCTCATAGGCAACCAGTCTTAGTAAATTAAGTATCAAATAAAAGCCCTCCCTCCAAGAAATGTTTTTTGGAAGTTTTGATTTAATTAAGATAAGGACAACTTTACAAAACATCTTGCATTTTCGTAAAACCACAGAGAGGAATTCAATTCTCAGATAACTGCCATGTGATGCCGGCAGGTCAGTCAAGAGAGACATGTGTTCACAGTGGCCGGCTAGACACACACACATCGACCTGTGTCTTATTGCGCCCCACCTATGGGTTTCTGAACTTCTCCGTATCGAATCAAAGCTCTCACTCTGAGAAGGTGAAACAGGAGTAAATGACACTTGTTCATCAAATAAGAGCAGGTTTTGACTTGAGATTTGTGCGTTTTCCCAGTGTAAGACTGCTCCAAACAAACTTTGGTAAAGGGTTAGCGAGGTTTCCTCAGAGTAAGTTTCACGTTAGAGAGCCATCCTCACCTCGGAAACCAATGGAGGGACAGCTGTTTGCTTAGACTTTGCCTCCACAAACGTCAACCAGCATCAAGGTGGCCTTCTATTATGTAGATTCTAGGCTGTTGACAACATGAATAGCACCTGTTTGTTGACATGCATGGCTGGTCAGACCTGAAACTATCTAATAACTGTCTTGATGACAGTGTTCTCTATGGCTCATCATTGGACTGCCGTTCTACAGTTTTGAGTATAAAATCTGTTTGTTTGTTTTTTTTATATCTTTATTTTAGAGGTAGTGGGGAGGAGGAAGGAGCTGCTGCCGCTGCTAAAAATGTACCTCGACTTACAGTTAATTGATTGATAATTACTGTAAATTACGAAAGAAAGTAAAAATTCTGCAATTAATTGATGGTTGTTATTTTAAAAGAATACAAAGAAATAGGAAGTAGCCTATGTATTTTAAGAGCATTGGTGAATTAGGTGTATTAGAATAAAATGGAAGAAAATGAAACTTAATTTATGCAGAGGGTCAAAGATAGTAGAGGAGATTTTTAACAAAGAGAATATACAAAGGCCTAAGATTGTCTAAACTTGTCTATAGCACTTGTCATTCCTACTTTGAATCTTTTAATGCAAATATATAAAGAAAAAAACACAAAAAATTCGTTATATTTTCATGAAATGATATAAAGAATGCAATGACTAAAACTAAATAGGTACATATATCTTAGAAGTAGTCCTATAAAATATATCTGTAAAATACGTAAAATTATTTATATATGCAAGAAGGAAGTATTGATAATGGAAAGATGACAACAATAAGAAAATAAATGATGGGGCAGCTGATGGTAAAAGTCATACTTCCTTTGGTAAGACATCCTTCATGTCCTGCAAATCTTTACACTTTTGTTTGGTGTTTTGATTGGTTGGTTGTAAAAGTCTACAGTTCTACAACCATTTGACCCTTCATTTTGGCATCTTGGCATCTTAGTCTCAGTCCAATCATCAGTGTGCTGCCACTTGGACAGGATGCTTCCTTGTGGCTGATGACGTAGACATCGGAGGCTAGGCGCTTTAGTTGGCAGAACGGTGAAGGTGTTGTTATTGGGTTAGGGGGGGTCTTGGTTTCAATTCCTGACAGTGACGATTTGTGTTGTTTTTTTCTTTGAGAAAGAAAATTGACCCTAACTGCTTCATTGGACTCAAGTTAAAAATGAGTACCTAGCAATAGCGTTGTATTGTTGCCCTAAATGTGCTTCTTCCAGGGATCGAAATTTTCAGTGGATCCACAGAAATCAGTGGCTTCAAAGACTTCCGTGCTCGATATTGAAAATATCCGCAGCAGTTTCTGCGGTTCGACTCGAGGGCGGAAAAGTCCGATTTGTTTCGTGAAATTGCGTTTTTACTTTCACTCCTACATTTGAAACAATCGGGAAAACTCGTGTTGTGTCGAATTTGATAAAGTAATCATAAGTATGAGTACCTCTCTCAACAATTTGTAAAATAATAAAAGATGATACTGTTCCGTTGAGAAATCTTTGTTTGACAGTCGTTGATTATTTTTGTGTGCGAATTCGAATTTGAACATGCTTTAAGTTGAAGAGTAGTCAACAATCTAGATTCTTGATCTAGATCTAGAAATCTAGATCTAGATGATATTCCAGATTTTAAAATTCTAAATGTAGATCTAAATCTAGTTCTGGATTAAATTTCAAATCTAGTACTACTAGGCCTAGAGAAGCCTTTCCGTGGTTATTAGACTAGATTTCTATATATGTAGATCCAATCTTAATCCACTACATCTCTGTTTTACATGTAGTGTAGATATAAGCAGGAGCAGGATTTCTAGGTCTAGCATCTAATATTGGGTTTGGTTTTAAGCCTTCTATGGATTTTGGGTCCAGGTCTAGAAAAGAATCTTTTGAGATAAGGTCCAGGTCTATATCTAGAATTCTAGGTGCAGGGGGCTGTAGTCATCTTGTAAGAATACATGCTTCAAGTTGAAGAATAGTCTAGAATCTAGATAAGACATAAATTGAGAATCTAGATATCGATATCTTGGTCTAGATTCTAGATATATTCTAGATTTTGATCTGATGTTTTATGTTCATTTTTATGAAAAGCTGATGCAGGTTTCGATTTTATATTATATATATATATATATTTTATTGGGTGGAAAGTAGTCGATTGTGGAACATGTGATTTTTCAGTGGTTGAAAAATTTCGCAATTTAGATCCCTGCATTTGATGATTCAGGTGTTAAATGAGTACCTAGCAATAGGCTGGAATTGATTTGCTGAATATGCCGCACTTTAGTGCATACATCCATGGAAGGTATGCCTGAAAGTGGATAAAATATCGAAAAGCGCTCTGAGACTGTTCTTAGTAAAGTGGAAAATGCTGCCTAAATGCAATTTTTGTATCTGCTTTCTAGAAAGTTCATTTCAACTGTAATACCGTTGTTAGTTTGTGATTAAGATTGCATACCTATGGCATATAAATGCATCTTGTTTTGTATTTACTTGAAATAATAGAAAGTGTAGATGAGTCTGTCTTCCACATATTTGTGAGGATACCCTTGAAATCGAGAGCCCAGATGGTGCTAATACAGAAAATAATAACTACAAAAACAATAGTAGTATATACATGAATCTATATGTATATATATACTGGTAAACGGCCTGCAAATTTTGTGGGAAATAAAAAACATTTGATGCAATGCATCAGGAATCTAAAACAAAAGAGTGAAGAATGGAGGCTTGCTGATTATTGCAGGGACCAACTATCATGGCACACTCTTAATCAAGCTCTAGGCCTCTAAGCATCAGTATTGGTTCACTGGGTCTGTGATAGGCTCACTATTGGTTTGAATTGGTGTGTGAAATTATGGGACTTGTGTTTGGAATTGTTGGACTGGTGTATGGAAGTATGGGACTTCTGCTTGAAATATTCGGATGCATTTATGGAACGCCTGGCCTTATAAATTTATAAGTAATAAGATATGTATATATATATATATAAATGAATAATGGTTTTGACTTCTTGACTAAAAGATCAGCCCATGCTCTTTAAATGTGTTTATGAATGTATCGTATAACAGCAATATCTGATATCTTTTCATTCCCAGATTCCATTTAATCTACATTATCATGATCACCCATGGCATAGCAGTACTTGTTCCCTGGAATATGTTTATAAATGCCAAAAGTGTGAGTTCTTTGAATTTTTATATTCAGTGTTGAAACAGTTTTTGTTTTTTGTTCAGCACATCTTTTTATTATTCGCCTATGGGGTCGACCTCATGCTAGGCTTGAATTTGGTTTGAGACCGGGAAACAATCAGTAACAGAATAGAATAGGCAATGGGTTGAAAAAGAAGCATGTATTAAAGCTCAATTTGAGTCATGAATAGAAGTGATAGATGATGTTGATTTTAAAGATGTAATGTTTATGACGGGAAGAGAATCAGTGGTGCTCAGTAGGCATTGTACCATGTATTGTTGGTGAATGACTCTTTTTTGATAATGGATAACTTCATTCTAAGAATAATGTGTACCTGAAATCTTAATTGATGATATATAATGTGATGAGTGATTGGGGGCATTTAATTTTTCCAACCATCCCTGAGTCAAAACCATGTCTATATAAAGATTTTAATGAAATGAAAAGTTGATACTCTGCTGTGTATCAGGCCACACTGGGCTTTTATTTTCTTTCATCGCCAAGTCATCATCCATGCATCACCAGTGTCCCGTCCGAATGAGTCCCTTATGATAAACCCCTGCCATGTCAAAATGCTGATGACTGTGTTGTGGAATTAGGTTGGACACCAGAAGGCAAGAGAAAACGTGGTGGACCAAAGACCACATGGAGAAGAATGGTTGAGGTTGAGAGAAATGCAGCTTGGTGGAACACCTGGCCATCAGCACAACATGCAGCTGCTGAAGGAGACAAATGGTGGAGTGATGTCCAAACCTTATGTGCCTTATGGCACGGAGAGATTTAAGGTTAAGTTTAAGGATGTCAAAATGCTTGTGGATCTAATAGGCTGCTCCACTGTATTTTTCAGCAGGAGGTGGGAATATGTTGGAATATGAAGTGGCTTGGCAAGAAGATAAAAGATGCTCACTCACTCTATGGGCCTTTTGGGAAAGTGATTATAAACCACATTTATCACTATGACCCATCTTTATCATTATCCATGTTGGTAACTTGTCTCAAAGGCACAAATACCAAGAGTTTTCAGTGAAACTTGATATGAAGTGCATGCAGATATTCGGAACCGCCACTTAATTGATACTGGATAAAGGGAACAGTTGGCCACTTCAACAGCACAAAAAATCTGGAGATTGTCAAACATTGAATCTCTTAATGGAATGAAAATTACTTTGGAGGCAAACATTACAGAGAACAATATGCGTACTAAACTTAATTAAGTCTGATAAATTACACTATGTAATCGGCGCACCCTGTAAAGTGAATTATTGAAAAGAGAGGTACTCTTCCCTGAAGACCTGGCATTATCATGCTCTGTAAGGGTTTGCAACACCTAGAAGGAAATGTATTGAAATGGACATTTACAAAGGGCCTCATTGCTTGAGATCAGTGCTCATTGGTGTATTGCACTTTTCCTTCAAGCAAATGTTCTAGACAGATACAAATGTAAACATTCTAAAGAATGAAGGAATTAGTTAAGATAAGGCTCTTAAAGAATTTCAGTTACAAATTCTTTCCAGATAACTTGATGTCTTTGTGGTTTTAAGTTCCTTCTCCTCTTTTTCATTTTTATGTTTTAAACTTAGTATTTTGAGGACTACAAGCTTGATCAAGGAAATCTGTCATCACCTGCCCTGGAGGACTACAGAATAAACTTCATGAGCTATGTTGGCATGGCATCGCAATACCCAAGCTTCATCATGAACATCTTCAACGTTTTTGTACAGTGTGGCGGGTACATGAATATTGTCAATTATTTAAAGAGTAAAAATTCAGATAACTAAAAAGTTTAATTTTATGTATAGAGTCATTCTGCATTTTGTAGTAATTAATTTGTTTGTAACCAGTATGTGCTGTTTGTATATTGTATTTCTTAGCCTCTGCGCAATACATAGGTCTAGTGTGTATTCATGCAAGGTCGTCTTTTTGCGTTCTTGTGGTTTTTTGTGGTCCAGGCTGCGACCTTCCTATGTTTGAACTAGCCCTCCCCAGGTCTTTCCATTCTTGCATGTCTTTGCCTGTCTTTCCCATTTGGGTCCAGCGAGTTGTTGAACGTCATCGCGCCATCTCTTTTTTATACGTTTCAATTGTACAACGCCTTGAGCTAAAAATGGCAGACCCTCTAAAGATAAAAAGGCACATATTATTACATTACATAAATTTAATTTGACGTCACGTGATACCTATTTGTTGTATTCTGTCACTGGTCGTGTGACACAAATTTAATCTGATAAGGTTTTTTTACGACCTCAGCAACCTCTTTTATCTACAAAGACCAATCTGTTTGAGTTAGGTGAATATAATATTCTGCCCCTAACTTATATCTTCTCCTCTATAAAGTTATTATCTAGTTATTTATACATCATTCATATTTCATTCAGTCATTCATTTATAAATCATTCATATTTCATTCATTCCTACATTTTTTTGGTATGGTATTCATCCATCTGAACATTATTTTTATTATTTACAGTCTTTCTTCTTATTCTCATTCATCTATGCTTTCATTCACTTGTTTATCCATGCTTGATCATATTATTATGATTGTTATTTTTATTATTATTTATATTTTTAGTTCTCATTCAATTCTCTCACATATTACATTGATTTGATAGGTACTTAATACAGCAGAAAATTACAACTGGTTTTTAAAATGATGATAAAGATAAGTATATTAAATAGACTTACGATGATATTGTTGGATTGTAATGGATGTTTTTTAAAAGATCCTTACAGAGAAATAACAGTTAGTATAGATAGACCAATGAAGGGAAAGATACAAAAAGAATCTATCACACTAGGTTTCAATGTTGCAAATGTGTCCATTCTCATTTTGATTCTAATGTCTGGATGGTAGCCAGTGCTGCATATTGTAACATATATGATTAAAGCATGTCACACAGCGTTCAAGATGGGTGAGAAGTCTCTTACATTGCCATATATCCTATCTTTTCCTGTCTTCTTTCTGCAAGCACCTCTTTGCAAAGTCAATAAACTGCTGTTTTAAGCTTTATCACTGACCTAGAAAAACAATAAGTAGATAAAAGGGTTACCCTAGTGTTGTCAGCCACTTGATAAGTTGAATGTAGTTTGCCATTCAGGATACCTTACTTTTTTTTTCTCTCCCTCCTCTCCCCCTCCTCACCCTCCTCCTCCTCATTCTTCTTCTTCTTCATATATGTGTGGGAGGCTGGAAAAATGGTGCACATGGGTCAATCTGAGAGATTTGAGATGGCCACATATTCTGAATCTGCACTCTTTTCTGAGTATTTTGGTCTTTATTTGAAGGTTCTAGCTATCATAGTTTCTGAGTTATGATCATTTCTTTGACCCCAGGTAAGAAAAACATGAACGGAGAAAATCGCAATTAAAGTTTACAATGATTTAAAATAGATGAAAAACAGTGTTAATGGACAAAAACACTTCAAAAATAAAGACAGGAACTTCAGTAAGAGAATTTTAGATGAAAACAACATATTTTCCTACCTTAGTGGCTGTTTAGTAGTGCATAGTTCATTCTGGGTATACTCCATGGTTTATTGTTGAGGTGTAGCGCCACGGCCACGACCACGACCCCGCCCTCGTCCTCTCGACACTTTTGCAACCTTTGCTGGCACTATTTCCTCCTCAGCAGAGTCAGACTCATTACAATCAGCAACAGGTGGGATTGTGGGTGCTGGTGCAACAATATCTTGGCAGTGAGGTGCAACAAAGGGACGGATTTCCTTGTACAGATATTGCTGGCGCTGAAAGCTGAGCCCTGGTGAGGGAACCACATTTGGGAGAACATACCCAGCAGGAACGGCTTTCTTCTGTAATGTTTGCAGAGCTTCTGGAGCATTGCTATGCTCCTGAATGGTGATGGTCCCAGTGTCGTCAAACTGGAACTGCTGTAGGGAGTTGATGGCCTTTACTTTATTAAAATACGGCGCCAGAAACTCACACCAGTCGTACGTGGGGATCTGCGACGCACCATTCTCCGTGCCCACTAGAACAGCCTCATTCATTTTTGATGAGACCCGAACCACATTACATATATCCTCTAAACAGTCCACCTTAGTCACTTTAAGCTTTCTTTTGATTAGCCCAAATCCTCCATCTGGGCTAAATTTAGTATGCCCAGCAATCAGGAAACTTAGACGGATTTTCCTGTTGCGCTTCGTTGCACATCTCCACAGCAAGTACCAGATCATTGTAGAATTTTTATTTTGCCCACAGCAGTTGTCGGCATGCAGCAGCAGGTCTCTCTCACCAAGGCTGTGGTTTTCCAGATAATAGTGGAGATACGAGACCACTGTGTTGGCCCCTTTTCCAGTGTTGTGGCTCTCGTCAATTAGTATGTTGATCTGCCGACCAAGCGCTTCATTATTTAGCCCGAACAGACCACACTTTCTAGGAGTTTTAAAGTAGATGGGTCCTGCTTGCAGGGGGTCACTAGGAAAGTGGGTCTGTTGAGCAAAGTCAAAGGAGACATGGGTCTGCCCTTGAAAGGAGAGGTAGGGGTGAGGTCCAGGTTGTCGATCAGCGGGTAGTTGTCGCTTTGCCTCTTCGCAACAATGTTGGTAGAAGGCCCGCTCGTTCTGCACAATCTCCTGGTGTGCATTCAGCTGACTGATCAGCCGTGTTTTTTCGTCCTCCTTGTTTGCAGCATGCTGAATGCTCTGCATAGTTTTCTGGCATGTCCAGCACAGATCTGTGGCAGGGGGCATTGTCCTAACAAAGGGCACAAGCTGGTTCCACAGCTTCCTGAATGTGGAAATATGTACACAGTGATGATTGGCTTCAGCACAAGCAGCCTCATAGAGATTAAAGACATGCACTTTTGTGCAGTTTGTTGGCAGCAGTTTTGCACTGGTAATCCAGTGCCGTGGTGTCCGTCCGGGAAGCTGGATGCCATGAATTTCAGAATAATTCACGATGAATTCGATGATCCTCCGAGTGTCCTCGTACTTAAGCGTATTGGGCGGCAATCGCTTAGTGCCTTTGTGCAGACGGGCTTCCACACCACTAGCTTTGTAGTGCTTTAGTAGGGCAGTGAGCTTCCCACGACCAATCCCATGAATGTAGAGAAAAAAGTCCCTGCAAATCTGGTGACCATGAAGCAGGTAATCTGTGCGTGACGCCTTTCTCTCAGTTTGTGGTTTCTTCGACTTTCTCGTTGTTAAGTCCAGGTGAATTCCACAGGATATCTTTGCAAGGACTGCGATGTCCAACTCCTGCGTTGTCAAGGCCTGGTACTGTAACCTAATGTCTTGTATCGTTTCGCAGTCAAAGTTTGAATAGCAAGGTGTTGCCTTGCAAATACATGGGTAGGCAGGAGGGGAAGAAGTAGAAGAACTCTGTTCTGCAGTGTCAGTTGATGACGGCAATAGTATTCCACTATTAGGTGGCACACGATCGAAAGGGACGATCTTGTCTGCAAGACATACCTCACTCTCCACGGTTTCTCCATTACTGAGTTCGTCTGAAAAACAGTCAAGAGAGATTTGGATCAGGTATCAAGGAATGTGACACTACTACTACTATGAAATCATAGGCCTATCCCAAACCTCTAGTCCAGATTCTAATCCTAGTCTAGATACATTCTGAGATCCTGGCATAGAGACTAGATCTAGATCTAGGCTAGATATCTAGATGGATCATAGACAGTCAAAAAAGTGATCAAAAATTAACTCTAGAATCTAGATTCTATCTAGAATCTAGATCTAGATATCAAGATCTAGATCTAGATGCAGATGTCATTTTATTTTTTTTATTGAGGATGAATAATATTATTAGGCGATGTCAAGATAATAGACTAGATCTAGATATAGATGATCTAGATCTATTCTACATCTAATGGAAAAGGAAAAGCTACGCAAAACAACTGAAAACAACAAAAAAGGGAAAGTTGAGTTGGGAGGTGCTGGAATGGAGAATGCAGATTACAGATCTGTTTGTTTTAATAACTTACCTGTCTCATCCTCATCACCGCTTGAATCATCTTCAGAATCATCCCTTTCACCAAAATATGCATCAAACACATCTCGAAAAGCATCTGTATCAGTCGCATTTAGATTCAACAAACGGGCTAGCGCCGCACTCGTGTCAGCTGAGCTGGCCATTTTGACTCGTCGAACAGACCGGGCAAATTTTCGATAGGTTGTCTTACAATAAAGTAAACAAACGCTTTTTATCATTGGTTTATATCCCTAATGGATATAAAACTGATTCAAAATTATTTTTCTCTTAGAATGAATGCCTTAATGTTATGAAAATTATCGTTTTCAAGTCAATACAAGTGCCCAAACTCGGGACTAACTTGTGAATAAGGTCGGTGTATTAATCTCGCTGCGCACTCTCGTCTACTGTCTGTAAACAATGCGCACTACTTACAGCGTGCTTGTAAAGGAAACGACCTTTCGATTGGTATGTAATACAAGGGGGTCGTCTCAAAGGTACATGGGTTAAAACTGGTTTGCAAAAGCGTTGATGTTTGAATTTTTTCAAACCTAATCAATGACAATTTTTTGCTTCAGACTGGTGTAGGTGGGTTTATAAACAGTCAACATAAACATATTTCTGGGTTGTTCTATTTTTTCAAACTCACTGCATCAACAGATTAAATATTGAAGAACATTTTGGTGTAAAAATCTCAATTTGGTCAAAAATTTCCAAAAACACTTTGAGACGGCCGTTCTCAGATCTTGACCCTGCGACTTGTGCACGATTTCAGCAACGCCCCACACATATGCTGAATGAGTCATTTAGACTCATTATTACTGTCAGTACACATATTTGGTTGACCCCTACCTAGTTTTTTCCCTGTCTGAGTTTAGTTGATTGAAAAGAAATTTGAAAGGCGTTCCAAGTAATTGCTGCATTTGATAGAGTGGCATGTTGTTCCATCTACAATCTTCACCTGTAATGGTTCTCAGGTGTCCCAATTGTGTCGCTTCGGCTGCTTTGAGCATCCTGGACGTCGATGTTCCCCAATTTGCTCTGTTCGGGCCAGCGCCGTGATCTTATCCAGATCTTTGGTGGATGACAATTGTATGGGGAAATCAATGCCAGACAATTCTCTTTTTAGAGGATGATGGGCAGAGTGTGCCCAACAATTTGGTTTTTCTTTGATGTAATAGGCTCGAGTTGTTTTGTTCGCTGGAATGTCTTTATCTATTTGCAGTATGTCACCAAAGAGTTTCCAGCAAACATCTGCGATGTAGATGGAGCTTGGTTTTCCTGGCAGACTTTACACAGTGCCTTATTTGTAATTTTAGTTTGATACTGTGATGTTTAATATTTTCCTCAGTTGTTTCTTATGGAAGGCATTAAACTTTTCCTCTTTGGTTTTTGTCAGCACCCACGCGATGCAGTTGTATAATAGAATGGACTTGATGAGGGACGCAGAGATATAATTTTGTCTTGAATTTTGATACTCTTTCTTGGTTCCAAATATGACGGCTGCTGAGGGGAGCTGTTTTCTTCTTTTTACATGTTCTTGATTGCCATTCATTGACTCAACTTTTTTCGTTTGTTTCTAGTCTTTTCCATGTCTTGTTATGGACTTATTTTCTGTCTTTTCTACGTTGACTTTCAGTTGGTTTTTCAGTTGATTTTCTGTGTATTGTCAATGTCTCTCAACTCATGTCTGATAAAATCTTATAGTGTGTGGGGAAAAAGAGCTGTAAGGGGCTGTCAATTCAGGACATTGGCAGGGTGTAAGCTTGATTGCCTGTTTGTGTAGTTGTACGTCTCTTTGGATTATACGATGTTGGTCAATTGGTATATCAATAAATCCATTTCTGCCACTTTATAATGCTGTGACTTTTATTATAAATCTCTGCTCCACTACTTATATCCATCCTAGCCTTTTAGGATTTGATAATACCAGTTGTAAATCAACCAAATCAAATCAAATCAAATAAGCTTTTATTTTCTTTCAGAAGGATAATCGTCACACTTCACAGAGTTTACCATAAAAATGTATATATTTAATTGCATCATTAAAAATATAGTTGGGATAAGAATTTAAAATAATTATAAAGTATACAGTATATACTATAGTTTATAATGTTAAGAATGGCGACATCCCTATAGAAGAAATGATAAAAAGGAAAGATATGCATTTTCCATACTATCACATCAGCGTCTTTGATAAAAGCAGAGATACTTTAAAATATTCAAATATTAATTATTTCAGCAGAGAAATGGCAGACCGGCATGAGCACACCTCATAGATGATGCACAATACATTATCTTACATGCATGAATACATGGCACACAATGCACTGCACATACAAATACTCCTTCACACATTTCCCACACTTGCATTTAAAGTATAAACACATGAATCCTACATCATAGACAAAAAGTCACATAGGTAACAAAAGGACACATAGGTAAGAGGGAAAATTGTATGAAAAGTAGCCTGCGATTTCCTAAAGCAATGTATGTTCAAGGTAAATTATTCAAGAATGAATTTAATAGAGGACGGGACAAAAGAGATGTTTAATGATTGGTTATATATCTCATGACATTGTCCAGGAATCTCTCTAGTTCATCTATTTGATTTTTCTAATGAGGGTTCCAGACCCAGCATCCACTAACAATTACACCTGGAAAAACAATCAAATAATCACTGGGGCAGATGGCTAGGGGATGGGGGTGTGTGTAAAAATTGGTTGGACCAAAGTATAGTTCCTGTTTTATCAGGTCTCTCCCTTAAGTTTCTAAGCTTTATATATTTTATCAGGCAAGAGAGGCATTCCATGTGTCAAGATTACAACAGCAAGAAAATCCCCCACCTCACCCCGTTCAAACCCGTAGCCTAATTTGTGGAAGATGCTGCCTTGTAAATTTGCTGCTGGTCAGTGCTAGCTAGCCCCACATTTTTATTGCTCGTGGCTGTGATTGTGAGCACATTTGTTAGCAACACCTGGAAATAAAAAGACAAAAATAATTGGGCTAGGTGCATCTCAGAATCCCTGTTATAACTGAATGGGCCTGATAGATGTCACTTTTATGAGGGGACAAATTTTACTGATTGTAAGGAAGAAAAAAAAAAAGATTTTTAAAATCCTTGTCAAAAGCAAATCCCAATTATTCCTCACTCATGTTAAATATAGATTTCACTATTGCATTTGTGAAAATGCCAAACCGTGTAAGTCTGAAAATATTCTATTAGCGGGTAGGTCAAACCGTGTAAGTCAGCCCGAATAAATAAAAACAAATTAATGCATTAAAATGAGTAATAGTCTGGTCAAGTAAGCGTTGGACCATTTAAGAATCCCATCTGGACGGTATTAAAGTAAACATGTTGGACATAATATTGTTTTTTTAATCTCCTGTTAAATGTTGACTGGAAGACATACCCGTTTTGGCATTTTCACCGACGGTAGGTTGCTGCGCGTCTGGCCTGTTGTTATATTCATCTGCCCTTTTCTTGTTTCAGCCAGAATTTGGGCATTCGTGTCCTGACTGGTCTTGTCATCAGTGTTGTCATATTCATTTTTACTGTCATATTAGCCATGCTGGACTCTTCAACTTGTAAGTAACTAATTGATTTTTAAGATATCATCGCTTGTCATTTAATGCATATGAGGTCATATTGAAATGATAAGATTAGGCTACTGTTAGATTGATGATTTGACTATTTGAATAAGTCATCATCATTCTGAGACTAAAATGTTGATTGATGATGTGACAATTTGAATAAGTCATCATCATTCTGAGATTAAAATGTTGGATTGAAAATGTAACTATTTGAATGACCTCATCATTCTGAGAATAAGATATCGGATTGATGGGTGACTATTTGAATAAATCCTCACTCTGAGACAAAAATGATGGGTTGATGATATGATTAGTCATAATCATTCTGAGACAAAAATGCTGGACTGATGATGTGATTTGAATTAGTGATCAACATTGTAGAAGAAAATGCTTGATTGAGGATGTGACCATTTGAATAAGCCATTGCCTTTCTGAGAGGAAAATGATGGATTGATGATGTGACTATTTGAATAAGTCATCATCATTGTGAGACTTAAATGAAAAAAAAACCCAGCTTAATTTAAAACAAAAAGATACACTACATAATATCAGTATGCTATTGCTCTTATACCCATGACTGAATCAAGAAGTTGTGCGAGCTCGACTGCAGCTGTGATATGAAATTTCATGTACATGAGAAAAATTTCTTAGGAAATAAATGTTTTAAGCTTAGATGTCATTGCATTTTACTCAATTTTGTTTTTCCTGCACAGATAAGGTTTTACAAAATTCATTAAAAAACAAAAAAAAAATTAATGGAGGCCTTTGAATGTAATGTTTGTTGTCTTTTTTCCCTTTTATCTGATAAAAGGGCCTGAACTCTTCTTCTGGCTCACAATGGGCAGCGTTGTGATACTAAGTGGTGAGTGATCTCCCCTCTTTTTGTTCCCATAGGTGTTACAACGTTCAGAATTTTGTTAACAGTTCAAAATTTCCTTGTCTTTTTTTTTTAATTTTTTTTTTTTAGGTGAATTGCAGTGATTTGCAAGGAAAGGTCTGAAATGATCAAGTTGATGGAAATGTATGCTATCTAAATATAGAAATGAAAGCCCATGTCAAAGTGGAACAAATTGCTATCAGATTTTCTAGAAAATGTCTGCAATGATATAGTAGATGGAAATGTTTGGTATCTAAATGTAGAAATGAGAGCCCATGTCAAAAGTTTAACAAATTGCTCCATGAACATGAACAGTTCCAAATTTAATTTTGTTTTTATTTTAAAGGGGAAAACATAAGTGTCATCTGGCTGAATCAAAAGCTTTTTCTTCTCTCATTCCCTCTCATTTTCAATCAATCTTTGTTTTAATGAACATTTTTTTCCTTATTGTTACCAGCTGGTACAGGTCTTTACCAAAACAGTCTGTTTGGCATTGTAGCCGTTCTCCCAATGAAGTATACTAATGCTGTAATTTTTGGAAATGTGAGTAATTATTTAGTCTACTAAATGTCAAAGCACTTTAAAGACATATGTCTGTCATATTGGTACAGTGGGTAATTCTTTGGGTTTGCAACCAAAAGTTTGCGGGTTTGATTCCCAGAAAGGGCATTGTGATTTAATTCTTGGGCAAGATACTTAACACCAATTGCCTCTGTTCTGTAGTTCTGTTCTTACGTTAACATCAGACATTCATCTGGGCCCTGTACAAAGTTTGAAAAACATACATACATATAACAACTCTTTGTAAGCCTTTTTGATCCCCTTGCAGCACTTCAGATGCTGCTGCTGATAATTGTTATCAATAGCACTTAATTTAATGTAAACATTTGACAATCACTGAGATCTAGGCTCTTTACAAAATATAAAAAGCGGAAATACACATATTACTGCATTTTATTAGCTTTTTTGATTCCCTTGCAGTACGTCTGATGCTAATGATGATAATATTGTCACTTGAGAATGTATGGATGAAGAAACATTGAAGAAACATCAAAATAACACAGGCATAGTAAAAGCAGTCATGGGGCTATAAAAGTTACATAAACATCATATGATCTTGACAGGTTGAACATAGCACACTGTAATGAAGAGGTTGATCCTCATCAGGGGTAAAAGTCAGCACTTACCACAAAGACATTTTAGAAGTGTAATGTTCTTAGTTTATCTCTGCTTACTAAGGTTTTAAAAACGTTAGGATTACAAGAACTACCACGTAGAAAGTTTACAAGGTAAAGGGTTAAAGACCAGGAATAATAACTAGAAGATTTAGGTTACATAGAACTTTTATTTGAAGTCTATGTCTCAATATAACAATAGTAGTCAACTCTAGGAGAAACTGTAAATAACAATTATTAATAAACTCACACCAAATCTTATTCTAACACATGTACTGAACTAATTCTAGATCTTTCATCCGCACGAAGGATAACTCACATACTCACACAACCAAACCAGAATATTGAATCACTTGTCCATCCACGAGACCAGTAAAAGGAAAAACCATCACTCAACACTGCTGCATCAGATTCAAGGATCCATTCTACCACGTGGGAACTGACAGACAACAGGATGATCAGTCAGTCAGAACTGACGCAAATCCGATCGAAAAGAGACGAGACCCGCCAAGGTATTACCTCAGCTTATATCCTACTTCAGCCCGGAACTCGGAAAAGGAGGCTAGAAACAAAAGTCAAGGACAGGCATCGGAAAGCGAGGCCACAAGCAGTGTTAAAAAGACAATCACAAGAGTCGTGAAGCCTGTGAAAAGGGAAGGAGGGAAGAACAAAACCCGTGGGCCACGACAGAAGAAAGAGAAAAGATCTAGATTTAGTCATAATGGCTTCAGTCGTCTAACGGTCTTTGTATTTTTACAACACACTACAAGTTTAATCTCAAATCCCATTAAGTGGTGCGGTGTTAGTCCTCTGGAGGGGCTCTTTACATGATATTTCTGACCCTGCTCAGACATAAATGGGTTGGCAGAAAAGCTGTTAACAGCTAGCATTTTATCAAGGGATAATTTATTTCTGGTTCCATGGTCATATCGCCCCAAAAGGAACTGAAATTACTAATCTAATTTTGTAATAACTGTTATCATTATTATTATTATTATTATTATTATTATTATTATTATTATTATTATTATTATTATTATTATCAT
>JAOWAY010159956.1:0-10502 GCA_028565895.1 Goniobranchus geometricus
ATAATCATAATCGATATGACAACAAAACTCAAAAGTGCAAATTGATGACAGTGGAGAAATTTCAGAAGATTTATTGAATTCAGTCTTCAAAGCTCTGGCTAAGTCACCAGGACTACAGACTGTGAACTTCACAGAACGATAAGTCTCATGGGCCATATGTCAAAAATTACTACTGCGAGCATTAATGAATAGAATGAGGAAATATTTAAGACAGAGATATAAAGGTCATATTTCGGCTTTGTTCAAGAAAAGGGTACCAGTAACGTCTTTTTTTTTTTTTTTATTCACCATACCAATGTTAATGGAAACATGTATCCATTTTAAACCGATCTGTACATATATGTATATCTTTCATTGACTAATCCATCGCACTTGATAAAGTAAGACATGATGAGTTTTTCAATATCTTACATAAAATAGACATCGATGGCAAGGATTTAAGATTTGTTAGAAATGTACTGGGACCAAAATGAAGCTGTAAGGAATAATGGAGATTTATAAGAAAATCAAGAAGGATCAATCAAGGAGTAAGTCAAGTTTGTGTTATGTTAACAGGCTTCTTTAATATATATTATAGTGAAATGATCTTTGAAATTTAGAAGCTTGTTCAGGCATCAATGTTAATGGAGAAAACATAAAAATATCAGGTATGCAAATGATATAGCTCCTATAGTAACCACAGAAAAAGACCTCCTATAATTTTTAGATATCGTAGTCTTGGAAAGAGAACTTAAAGGACTAGTTTTAAATGTAAGAAAGACAGAATGCATGGTAGTCTCCAAAAGTCAGTGCATCCCATTTGTAACCTTACAAGCAAAGGAGGGAAAATAAAGCAAATGCAGAGATTTCAGTTTCTTGGTTACATAATCACATCCGATGTAAATGTGACAAAGAAATGAAGAGAAGAATTTTGCAGTTGATAAAGACAGTTTCAATAGAATGAACTCTTTCATGAAAAATAGGAATATCTCAATGGACACCAAAGTTATGGTATTAAAGGTTTATGTCTTGTTATATGGTTGTGAATGGTGGAATATTTCAACAGACAGGAGGAGAAAGCTGGAAACAGCTGAAATGTGGTTTCCGAGGAGAATGATAGGAATCTCATGGAAAGAAAAGAAAACAAACAATGCAGTACTGGACGAAGCATGAGTAGAACGATCATTGCAAAAGCAATCAGACAACAACGGAAGGTTTTAGATCATATAAATCCATTTAAGGAACTTGAACATCAAGCCCTGACTGGAAAAATTGAGGGGACATGAAGTAGGTGCAGGCAGAGAGTGACATATTTGGAGAGCTTAAATCACTGGATGACAAACAAAAAAGCAGAAAAACAATAGCACCCACCTACTGAGATTGTCTGAACAGAGAAGATGATGATTGAGGAAAATACTCGTGCTGGTTGTATAGAATCCGTATTCAAGTGCTGGGATTACGCCCGGAGGAGCTGACAATAAATGGCGGTCTTCGTCAAAGAGACATAGGTAATAGGGAATCTGGCCCGAACCAAATCCGATATGGTGACGGTGGACAGCAGACGGTTGAAGCGATCACAGATTTTTAAAAAAGACAAGGCCAGCGAGGTAACAGGCCTACAACAGAGCAGTGGCCGACAGTAAATCAAATCATAAACTTCAGTTTCAGTTTCCCCCTGCAAAAAAAAAGACAGTGGAAGCAAACTCTCACTCATACGAACGGCAGAAGTTTGAACGGGAATGAGTGAAGAATAAATAGTGAAAAGATGAATGAAGCAATGGTTCATAATGGTATGAAAAATGATGAACGGGATATGATTCTATTATATTACAACTATGTCCCGAATGATTCAACGTTATATTTATAATGTTTAAAAGGAGATATGATAAAAAAAAACAAAAACAACACCCAACAACAATATGTATTGCTCGTAAACGAGTACTGGTTCGTGGACACTATTTCAAAGTTCTCTGATGTTATGCCCCACTCTTATGATGAAATATAGTTTGTGGTATTTGAAAGTGGTTAAATGAAATATGTTATGTTATCAATATATTGAATATCATGGGATGAATGATTATGACGGGTGAGTGAAATCAAAGGAAGCAATGAATAGATTGGTATGTAATGACTCGGGGACGTTAAGGGAATAAGAAGAAAACAAAATAAAAAAAAATATCTAGGATTTAAGCAGGGAGGAAAAGAATAAATTTAGTCCAACTAACTAAAGGGCTTTGCCTTGTCCAAAAGGTCCACGGAATTTACAAGATAAGTGTAACGTCTTAAGGCACGAAAGCTATGTATTATGAGGTCTCTTGGCTTATGAGTGTCAGTGTCTACTCTATGTCGTGAGCTATGTTGTGAACTGTGTGAGCTTATTTTAAGCGAGGCATGTCGGGTTTTCCCCTATCGACTAGTATATTCTAGTATATTCTAGAAGTATTGCGTCATTCGTTTAACCCTTCTATTTTTGTCGATTGGGTGATATATTTCTACAATATTCCTATTCTTGTATATTCTGGAAGATTCATTTTCTTTGTAGAATAAGTGAGATGTTTCTAGAATGTTCCCATACTAGATTATTCTTTGAAAGCACTATAAATGTGTGGTGCGAAAGTGAACGAGGGCATACCATTGAGAAATTCTTGAACGTATTTTATCGAGACTTGTTGACAGAAAGTATAGGCTTTAACTTTATTGATTTTCATTAAATTGTTGAAACTTTAAATCGCGTGTTCTTGCTATTTATTTACCCGTGGAAGTACCACTCGCAGTAAATTTAGGACATTGAGAAAATTGTTTTCATCCGTCATCATTCTCGTACCTATTACCTGTGACATGTATCGGTACAAGCAAAAGAAGGAAGCAAAGTTACACAATTAAATGATAAAATAAGGTGGGTTTAAATGCTGTTAGATTGAAATCCAAAAACAGACTGATGTCTTCACCTAACTATTGCAACACGATACCTATTGCGATATGTTCACTCTCAACCGTGAAGCTTACTTACAATCCACTAACAGATCATTTGCGCTAAGACACACAAAAAGGAAAAAGAAAAAGACCCAGAGTTAATGACGCCACAAACGTAAACAGAAGCGCACAGCTAGCTCGCCACTCATAACATAAACTATCGCCCACGGAATGGGTCCTGATGCAACCGCTGCTTGGTTCTCGAATTAGGCTGAAAAGGAGGTCGATGCTCCTGCACGGCCGAATTACCGAATACCAAACAGCAACACAGCCTGTTAGGCGCGCATACAATTTTCAGACTGAGACAGCGCCGTTTTAATTGTCAGGCACTCACTCACACCTGAGTCGAATGAGGTAAGCGAAGCGCAGTGCCTTACCTCAGAGCGCAACGTCTGTGGTTAGGCCGCACTAGCGAGGCTCAAACCTACGCGTTCACGCACACTTTTTGACAGCGTCTGGACTCGCGACTTGGGCCGAGATGTTATCAGCTATTAGCGTAGTATGCTACAAAATAACTACTTAAAATGCCGTGTCGCTCTAGAACCCTTCAGGGCGTAGTCTCCCACACATACCGTCGATAATCATTTCGATTCATTGCCAGACATCCTGCCTCCTTCACTCTCATTCGAACCAGCTGTTTGCGTCATCATTTCATTGTCTTTTTGGTTTTCTCCCTTTTCTCTTCCTTGAACCTTACCCTTCATGATTTTCTCTTAAGACTGAAATGCTGTTTTACTTGGCTGAAAAAGCTCACCTTTTGCTCCTTGATTTGTGGTATCACAGTGTTGTTTCCAATTCCTATCCGTTTTCAAAATAATTCATTTCGTATTTCTGTTGCCACGCTATGCTTGCATTTTTTTTCTCTAAAATTTCATTTCAAAGCTGCTGGTTTTTCTGATGTCGATTTGGTGTAATGCCCAGACCTTGATTCCCCTTAAAACCAGTTTGAAAAGATAACACAACTATAATGTCTTATATGAAATAAAAGTTTCCGTTGATTTTTTGTTCCGTGAACACAGAGAAGGTTCAGAAATTGAGATACCGAAAAACGTTCCCCCATCTTCCTTTACCCGAAGTATGTTGCCATTAGTCAGTGCCTTTTATATAAAATTAATTCTGGAACTCAGTCAAAGCTGCGTTTAAGAGGAAATTGCGATTAACGAGGCGACGATTAGCGGCGTCAACTGTATTGCATTGTTCACAAGTAAAGTACGCGTTGATCGTTAAGAGCCTGGAGGTACCAGGCGGAACCGTACCAAAATGTCCGGATTTATCTATGAAATACATAAGACTCTTTAAACATTTAAAACAAACCTACGTACAGACTTTACATCTTATTATAATTGTGTGGTTCTACAATTACCACACCCTAACCAATGAGGAATACCAGCCATGGCACAATAATATAATTATGAATGAGATTTTAATGTAGATTTCAGCTTACTTTAAAATTTCAAAATCACGGGGTTGACACAGGGGGAAGGAGAAAAACGTAACGCCTTCTATAAGACACAATTTGGACGTGTGCTAAACATCAGATGCTCTGTACTGATCCTACTAATCACTTTACAGAAAGTGCAATGAAATCCCGATTTTCGCTTCAAATCGTAGAATTCCCATTGAAGATGATAGGGCACATCCTTAGAAGAGGCAGCGACAACCCTGAAAAGAAGATACTCCGAGCTTATTTGATTTCGGAGAGAAAGAAAATCCGAGTAAGAACAATAACAACACTGCTAACCCTGATGAGTAAATGTTTTGGGCACGTCAACTGCCCAACACAGCTGCTATCAATCGAAGATTTGGAAAAAATTAACTAACATCAAGCGTTCAAAATCGACCTAGTCGGCAAGCCCTTTCAACCAAGATAAGGGAGTGGCCAAGGCAACGCAGCCGGGTACCGCGACTCCGCATTGCTATAGATCAGAGTAGATCAGTACTTCAAATATGTTGCTCAATGAAACCCTGAAATGGGTCAGGGATGCCAATTTTAAGTATGCATGAATTTTCAGAATAAATGCACTCTCACTAAAGTTTGTGAGATGTAACAGATGAATATAAAGTTATTGAGTTAGATTTAAGTTATTTTAAAAAAATTGAAATTATCACTTCCGGTGGCACCATTGACTCAGTTTAATGAATGGCCACCAACAGAAGCTAAAACTTCCTGATACCCCTTGAACATTGAGGCAATGAGATGGTGCAATGAACCTAATCCTGACTTCAGCTTTATATTTGTCCCCACATTCTATTCTGCGTAACTGAAAAAGTAGCATACATATTCAATTTTCAGGTCAATTTAGTGTTTACTTATTTAAAATCGCAAGCTGCTTCCTTTTAGCCATTTTAATATTTTGAAGAGTGACCCAACTCTCCTATGATTATTCTTTCTAATTTCTGCGCACAAACTCCGTAAATATAACATCATCGGTAAAGATTTTGCAAGCAATGTTTATTTTGTCGTGACGTGAGGCAACGCCCTAAAGGCATACATTTATTCATGGGTTCACCTGAATCCAGTCTCATCCAAACAAAGGTCAATTTAATTCATTCGGGTTATGTGAAGGTCTTTATGTTTATAATGGATACAAATAAGCTGTTATGTAAACTTACTCATTTATGGCTACAAAAAAGGTGTTATTCTGCATCATGACAACCTCTAGATTATAAAACTTATAAAACACTTGGACGATAATCTGTCATGAAAAGTAGGATTTAGGTAAACGATTATGACACATTTTGAGGTCTTCACTCAACCGGAAGTATTTACATATGTGCGTGTAAGTAAACTCAATTATAAAGCAACAACAAGCAGCCCATTACTACACAGATAATCCGTATTAGGGTTGCATTTAAGTAATATTGTGACATGGCTCATTGTGGTGGGAAATTTGGAGATCGTGTCTGCACGTTCCCTTAGCATTAGGATTTAGGAGAATATACTGCACAATTTAACATTTTTTCTAATTTTTCGTTTTTGTTTTTATTTATTTCTTTTCTTTTCTTTTAGTTACTTTTCTTCTTTTTTTTTGTTTTGTTTGGGGGGGGGGGGGATTTTATTACTTTATTGTAAAGTATAGATGTATTGTAATGAATAAAGCGATGTGATATCTAGACAATTATATAATAACTGGAGTCTCTATCAAGGTCAGTGATATGATACAGAAAGTATTAGGCCACAATGATTACGATAACTTAAGATACAGCATCGCTTGCCACGTATTCGCAACCAGGCCTTGAGATTCATTTGTGATTGAATTTACAAGAAATCAGGCGAGCTTATGTGAAGTAATTGCCGACATGGAGCCGATGACGAATCAGGCTCTTAAAGATATTGCTTTCATCCCCGGTAAACAGGAGAGGCGAATTAATCAAAGGCTGGATGGGCTCAGGGAGGATGGAAGACGTTGCTTTCTCCACAGGTGATTGGACCTTCACCGCACGACCTACGCCAAGTTCCATCCCGTACCTGGAGACGGCCAACA
Source organism: Goniobranchus geometricus (assembly GCA_028565895.1). Taxonomy (NCBI): domain Eukaryota; kingdom Metazoa; phylum Mollusca; class Gastropoda; order Nudibranchia; family Chromodorididae; genus Goniobranchus; species Goniobranchus geometricus. The sequence continues at coordinate 6,438 of JAOWAY010159956.1, forward strand.
AGGGTCTCTCAGGCACCACGATCCAAGAAGTCTCTTCAGTTTGTTCCATTTTTTTCTCCCCACTGCCTTGCTCGCCTGCAGCTCAAGCCGCCCAATGTTTCTCCGCTTCCTCTTTTCCAGGGAAGCGTTTGTCTGGTGATGTTAATTCTGACTGCCTTAATGCAAAGCCTGTCCTCTTCCCATTTTTGGGGGATATCTGAATCAGTTCGATTTAGTTGTGAGACGCCGTTAGTCCTGATGTGACACTTTCCGGTCAATAAATACCCAGAAAGCGCCCCAAACAGGTGTTGATGAAAGTATGAATCTTATTTGTGAGCATACGTGGTTCTCCATATCTCCGCTCTCTATATAAGTAGGGAATAAACATTATTGTTACTACATTTTGTTTTCTTGAAGCTGTCCTTAGAATTCAAGATTTTTTGCATTTGGGAACATGCCACAAAATTAAAATGGAGCTGGGCAGGACTCGCTTGAAAATGACAGATGGACAAAGAGGTATATGGAGTGGCAACCGCGCACAGGCAGAAAGTCCAAGGAAAGACCAAAAAGACGTTGGCGAGTTGAGTTTTCTGGACCAATATGGTGAAGGAAAGGGACAAATCGAAACGAATGGGGAAGCCAGGCGGGGGGCTACTTCCTGCAGTGCAGGGGCACATCCCATGTACAGGTACAGGTACAGGTACAGGTACAGTCACTCTGGCCTCCTCAATGCTGGTTCGCACATCAACCCCTGTTCTGGATGGGAAGGAAGGGGTGCAAATGGGCATAAAGCCTAGCTGCTGGGCTTTCATCTTCAGCGCCCAAAAATACAAGTGGTCTCACTTGATCCCCTAAAAATACAAGTGGTCCCACCTGATGCCCTAGAAATACAAATGGTCCCACCTCCTCCACCTAGAAATTCAAATTGTCCAACACCCACCCCTCTCACCGCCAACATCTTTCTTTTTACGAAATGCCCTTTATGCCTCGGATGTTTATCCATAAATGCCATTTCCAGAGCATTCCACTCAAGCCTATTTTTTTTTACAAAAAAAATACACAAGCCAAAAGCAATGGAGTCGCTGCACAAATGCCTGATATATGTCAACTGCTGACGCCGAATTAGTCTTGAACGTCTAGAGTGACCCTGGATTAAAGAGTTGTATTAAATTGTAATTTAATGGTAATTTTCTTTTTGTTTAAAAACTATTCAGAATCAAACAAATCCTGTTTTCCTTTCACATGATGAATTGTTTTTGTTTTTTCAACAGTGAAAAATCCATTGATGCATTTTTGTATTAAAAGTTGCTGCCCTTCTTGCTATAAATCTAAGACTTCGAGAAAAAAAACTTAAGAATTCCTTCTGTCGTGTCTTAAATGTTTTAGCTGTTTGATTCGCAAAACAAATATGGTTTTAGCTATTTCCAAGCAAAGTAACTTCATTCAGTTTCAGATGAAATATTATATCATATTGATTTGTAATACTTGGGCTATCCGTATATTCTGAACTCTATTATGTAGCTCTTATGAGTTGCATTAAATCAATCCAAACATTTTAATTATATTTTTGCACCCCTGACTCCTCTGAGCAGACATAAATGTACCACATAATTTGAACCAGTGAATAAGTAAGTCCACCCAGCTCTTGCCATCTTTATTTAAAGAACTAATTTTACCTTTATATAACAATGTATGTTAGATAAAGAAGACAAAAGAACAAAGGTTGCTTTCTAAAACAATAGGGAGAGCAAGCGTCGAACCATTAGTGACTAAAGAATGTCAAGACAAGGATGAACAACAATTTGCAGAATTCCTTCCAAAATTAAGCAGTATGGTACAACACAAGCAGTCACTGCGAGATATTCGGATTAAAATCCTCGATTCAATTGTCCCCAATGCCCAGAGGGTGGTGTCGGAAATGTTACCTATATGGGCGCTATTATAATATTTTACATGACACGATTTTGCAAGTACTGGGTTAGAATTGGGGCATTTTTCATATTGAGTAATTTCCATCTGCGCTTGACTGGGCTTTACATTGATGTCCCAGCTTAAAATGGTGGGAGCCGCATTCTTACTGCCATTGTTTGATCCAAAACTGTATAGCTGTTGCGCTGCTTGTTATTATTCAGCACATTGTTCAAGCCTGTGCAATTCTGATAATTCGTCGCTTCCTTAATGAAACGCCTGCATATACTATTTTGAGTAAAATTTTGAAATGCTCTTGGCATTCTTAAATATCCTTTAATATTATGAGGTTTAAAATACCTTCTCGAAATGGTGGTTGAAAGGATTCACATACATTAAGTCTAGTTTTTTGCAGGGTTTGCTTATTCCAGAAATTAAAGGGCGCGGGGGGAGGAGGTAGCAAGCAAAACAATAGAAATTTTCATCCAGCAAGGACCCCACAAAACATAGCTATTGTTAGGGGCCACATTTTGTGTCTGGATGACAGTTTTGATTGAATGTGGATTGAATGTGGAATATGACAGCCAAACAATATTCATTTTAAAAATTTCGCATGAACTCGAACTTAAGCTTCAAAGACACGACTGTGAAATTTTTTTCACATTTATTTTGAGCTCAAAGCCGTTTTATTTGTTCACGCTCGAAAGCGTTAGAATAATTATGAATGTAACTTGTCATATGCATGCCAGCGCTTTGAAAGCGGTGTTCAGATTGGACTTGATGGCTCTAAGATCCCGCTCTCTTCCCTTCCCATTCAATGTGGCGGCAGTCTGTATTTGAGCAAGCATCTGCTTGATGCACGCATGACTCTGACCCTCACCGTCTTTTTTTTTAGGGACATTGAAACAATGGTCTTTATTTCGATTTAATGTTAATATTACATGCAAATACTGCTTTGTGACTTCAATTACCTTCTTTTCATTGAATGTTAGCCCATTCATGGTTTAGGTTGGCTGTGGTTATCACCCTACCCATTTTTCGTGTTTATATCTAAGGGCATAGTCAGCTCTGCCGGCATAATGTTCAGAGAGAATTTTGGTAAAAAAATTATTAGGCATTTGTAGAACTTTTATTAGCGCTGAAAGCAATAAGAGTGCTCAAACGGCCGTACAAAATTTTCCCTGGCAGGGGTTTTACAATCAAATACCCGCTACACTGCAAGTGAAGTATGCAGAGATACAGCCATTTTACTGGCGCATTTGTACTGCCATACTGACAAGATCCTCCTCTGCCTATGGTGGGATACTCAATATGCCGTGAGTGGGGTGGTAAAATCTGTGCAAATTATCTTTCCCAAGGACTAAACTGCGACATTGCGAGACTTGGTTGGGACCTCAGAGCGTCATGGTTGGAAGTCAAATGCTTTGAGCCCATGCTCACTTGAGACTACAAAAACTGAATCCGCATAAAAAATAAAAGTGTTCAAATTTGTCATATTCGGGACCAAAAGATGACTGAACCATCTTTAGCGTCGAGTATAATTTGCCCGTAGAATAAAACAGCATTATTTAGAGATCCAATTGAATGTAGTTTTTGTTTTGTTTTGTTGTTTTACGCTGCTTTGTTTTACTGTATTTTTTGGTTTTGTTTTGGGAGGATGGTATTTCATTTTGGTTTCTTTTGTTTCGTTTTTGTTTGTTTGCTTCCAGAGCTCAATATACATGCGCATCTGTAGTTGTTCAACCAATATTTAAACGGCAATTTGCAATCCATACGGCCAATCATTAAACGTTCTCCGACAGCCGCTTCATTGCATTCCTTAATTAAATCGTATTTCCTTTCATTGTTTTGGTAAATAAGGGTGTTATTCTGAATGGGTTTTGGTTAAACACTTCATAGTTCTGAGTTAAGCTTCATTCTTCAAGAGATCTTCCTCCACAAATACAACTAAATCACTGGAAAATGAATGTTATAATAATATACTGATCTGGAGATCTCATGGAAGTGGAGACCAAGAGCTTGAGAACGCCCAAAGGAATACCATTCGATTTTAACTCATGATTCTGCATTAAGAATATTGTGAACTTTTCAGAATTAAGAAAAAAAAATCCGGCCAAAACAGAACAAAAAAAAACCAAACAAACAAAAACAAAAAACCCACAAAAACCCCCACAAAAC
>JAOWAY010160067.1:0-10502 GCA_028565895.1 Goniobranchus geometricus
GCGCAGCCAGTGCAGAGATTAAAGAATAGGAGCGATGTGATTTCTTTTAGAAGTGTTAGAAATAAGCCTAGCTGCCTTGTCCTGGATGTTTTGTGATTTGGATATACAGTTTAACGGAATCCCAGGTTTCGGCCGTGAGAAATGGTCTTATGTGTGAGACTGCATAGTTCCACATAACAAGTTTGTGTTAAATGGGAAATGTGTTTCTCATAGAAAGATGGGAGTCAATGAACACACCTAAGCTTTTGACTTGATCTTTAAAAACTGGTTTTTGATTTTTTACTGGTATTGAAGCTTTGTCTAGCTGTTTAGCCTTTGATTTAGACCCGATTATTATTAGTTTTGTTTTATCTTCATTAAGTTTTAATTTGTTGGCTGCCATCCAATTAGAAATTTTGGACTTACAAGATTCAAATGAATTTTGGAATCAACAGACTTGTACATTTGAGTATAGTCTGCATATGAATTATGAATGAACACTGAAACCAAAATTCTTCATTATTTCAACAAGAGAACTAGAATACAGAGTGAACTAAATATGCCCCAATACAGATCCCTGGGGAAACCAAATTTGAGGGTTGTTGAATTGGATTTCAGATTGTCAGTAGCAACTAGCTGTTTTCTATCACTAAGGTAAGAACGCATCCATTGATGCTTGATTATACCACACACATTTGCTTGAATTATAGTAAGTTGTTGTTTCCTTTCCTGCCTTTTGCATTGTCTCATTTGTGGGCTTTAGTTTTCCTCATCGCACAAGGTCAGAGGGATGGACTGACCAAGGCGCGGACTCGTTGACCAGGGCAACTTTAGAGCCCATATGGTATTCTATATAGTCGTGATGGCATTTCTAGCTAGTGAGTCTGTGCTTTGTTTTCAAGTCCTAAAGAAGGGGTACATGGAGCAAAGGTGCACACTTGCTTTCCTGGAGGCGCTGGCGGCCTCAGCCAGTGGCCAGTTGGTTTTAATTCTCGGGGTTCGGCAAGGCCCATTCCTCAGCACCAAGTGCCAGCTGGTTGGATCAGATCTTCTGCTAGGCTATATCATGATGTGGACAGTTGGCTTGTCACATCTTGGGTCCTCCACCGTCCCCTAAAGATTCCACCATTGTATTCCAACCCAGACAATCCCTCCATTTTTCCTGATGTCACCCTGTCCTTTGACATAGTGCAATGTCAAAAGTGGTCCAGTCTTCAAGCACAGAGGGTTCATATCAGGGATATTATGATAGGTGAGAGCATATGATAGAAAAAAGGGCAACACCTCAAGGCGGGTTGGCCACTGATCAACCCATCGCTGGAAAGCATTTGGTGAGTGGCTCTAAGATCCCTCTAGCATGGGTATACGCCCTGCACCTTTAAGGCTTGCTTTGCTCCTCTTTCTTGATATACCACCAAAGACTTGGTTCACTCCCATATTATCACTCGGCAAGAACAGATCCAGGACTTGTACCTGGATGATATGGAGACTTGAATAGGAGAGGCCATGGCATGTCATCAAGCACATATTATGAGCATGTGTGTCCTGGGAGGGAGTGGTTACGTGTTCACTTCACCTCAGCCTTGGTCTGGTGGGACGTTGGAGCCCAGACCCTGACGGACCCACTGGTCGTTTGTACAATTACCAGCCCTGGTCTCCAATGGGCACTACAAAAATTATGAAACATGACAGTTAAGGGTGAACAACATTAGTGTCTCACCTTTATCCATATAGTTTGACTTATTGTTTGAAGTACTATACAAGTACATGTATATGAAATGTACTGGTCCAAGAATTAAAAGATCATGAAACAGATTTGTAGCACTTCTAATAATATACTACAGAGAAAAAAATTTAAGTTTTGCGAAAAAAAATATTTGTTTGAATAGCAGCCGTCAACTAGTGCTTAGCGGGACACCAGATTCGGATTCAGATAACAAGTTATCTTAGCTTATTTGGATATCTAGTTTGACAGGCTTGACCTGTTTCGACCCAGATTTTGACTTGGTTTTTAACTTGTTTCTCTATCTGGATCTAACGTGTTGTCCAAGTAAAAGCTAAGTGCGACGAGCTCTCCTCCACTTCTTCCTTTTCCTCCTCTCTGTGAGCGTGTCCAATTGAGTTGGCGCCAATCAGTAGGTCCCTGCCTTATAACTATATTATGGCCTTAGCTTGCATTGCACATGCAGAGGCAACCAAAGCAATCACAGACAACAACATGTTTCAGCCCTCACTTCTTCATGCAGAATCCAAATAGTGGAATCAAGTCAGGGCGATACAAATGATCAAATCATGAAAATAAGTCAGTCCTATTTCGATTGTGTGGGTCGACCCATGACTTAAAATACGGACAAGATCCGGTTATCCAGTTATTTAAATCCTGATAACCCACTTATCCAGTTCTATGAAAACCAAGTCTCTGCCCAACCCACTACTGTCAGCTGTGTGATTGTTAGTGCTTTTCTGTATTTGGAGGAAAGAAGATGTACAGGTTGATTGTTGGAAAAAAAAAGGAAGGAAAAGTTTCATTAATACTTGATAATATTACCGAAAGAATATATCATCAGTATAATTCTTTAACCATCTAACTTCCAATTTTTTTAACCATATTTTTTTTTTGGTAAAAACTGCAGAAACACTTCATTAGCATCAAAAAACACTGTGGTTATATCTAAACACATCTTTTAAATGATTATTGGCATATAATAATTGTTTCAGGCTCGTTGAGTTTGAATAGAGTTAAGTTTTTTGGCTCTCCTGAACAAAATTACAAAATGAACTTAGACGGTTAGAGAGTTACAAGAGCGATATATTATTTCCTCAATGAAAACAATTATTTCGCAGATAGCTTAAAAAAAATTGTTTCCAATTATTTACCTCCGCAAAATGTTTGGAAAAGACCAAGCTGGTATTTAATTGAATTGCAATTTTTAAAAATTTCCTTTCACTCCTTCAACCCGTCTCATACAGAGCTATCACTCACAATGGCATGTCCAGATACAAACTCACAGATTTTGGAGCAGCCCGTAATCTTCATGAAGAGGAGAGCTTTCAGTCTCTTTATGGCACTGAAGAATATCTGGTTAGTGTTGATTTTTTTTACATTGGCTTTAAATTCTCTTTGATGAGACATATTCTAGGCATTTTATTAGCTGTTATCAGTTTTCAGAAAATGTTATTTTACAAGGAAAATACCCTGGATTATTATAAATCTATCATCTCTACCCTGATATAGCAGTAAATGTACTCAGTTAAAAAAAAAAAGAAGGAAACATTTTTTTTTTAGAAGTAAAGTAAACCTGGAAATTGTCCTGTGTGTATATTTATCATGGATTTACTGGTAAGCTGGTCACTCTCACGTGATAGTTGACTTAACTAGTGACTTTGATTCAGAGATTCCAGCTTTTCTGTGATTTTACATAATTGTCATTTCACATGTCTATAAACCTTAACTCTTTAGCCGGAGGTAAATTGGACTGGATGGATGAATGGCTGCTCAGAGTTGCTGATAGATCTAGTCCTCTGTAGAGGCCTCCATCCAGGCATGAAATGTAGCTTCTGACTGAGAGACTTTAAAGAACACTTTGAAAGATGTCAGTGTCTGTAGCATTAGCAGTGCATATTATATCTATACTATTCATTTTGTGCCATCTTACCAATTATATCATCTTATGTTTAGGAAATTTGAGAATCGTATGTCACAAAGAACTTTTGGTAAAAATTGTAGAAAGACAAAATAACACAGAAAGAACCCTAAAATTTATTGTCACATGTCACATGTACTTAAACTGAACAGCACTTTTCCCTGAATCATTCAAAACAACGTTCCTTCTAACCACCTTTCTTGTCAAGGAAGGATCACTAAAATAATGTCAAAATTGCATCTTATTTCTTCTGTCTAGTGCTAAGTATCTTCAAGGTTAAGACCCGCATAGTTGGTGATCAGTCATCATTATCTTTGTATCACTCAAAGTCAATAAGCTATGATCAAAATTGACTCTCATCTGCGTCTAGCACATTTGAACCAGCTGTCTGTAACATCACTTGATGTCATCTGTGGTGACACATAGATGGGGATGAATGTTCATTGAGCTTTCCATGTATCTAAAGTGATTTGTCATTCTTCTTTGCATCGTTGGCCTGGCTTTATGTTGGCCCATTCTTTGTTTATCTGCATCTAGTGAAACATTGCCTTGATTTGTTTGGATCAATCAGATGAAACCATTTGATGATCTCTGTCATTGAAATCATGTCTCCTGCTTTATGGGTAAAATTTTCCGTATATCCTTTCTCATGAAAGACTTCTCAATGCAAAATTTTCCTTATTCATGTACATGGTTTAACATTTCAGACTTGCAATACTGTACTGCATACTGTTCCATGCAAGATTTATCACTAAAGCCAATTTCATTGAATGATGCGAGTCAAAGTTTGTCAAGATCCCAATTTTTTGTTCCTTTAAAGTGGCAGACTGTTCTGTTTGATCAGTGACCATTATATGAGGAATAATGTTCCTAAGAGTTGTTCCAGTGAAATGGCAGGTCCTGTAAAGATGTATGCCAAAATCACTGGTGTGCATTGTATTTACATATTATGTAAAAGTACAGATTGGTTTATGAAAAATTTCTCATAAACTCGCCAATTTTGCCCTTTTGGCTTCATATTTCTGTTCATTTAAATTGTTTATTTCTGTATTTAAAAAAAAAAAAAAGTAGGTCAAGATATTACTTTTGGGTAAGATTGATGTTTGTTTTCCCCCCAGCACCCAGGAGTCTATGAGAAAGCAGTTCTGAGGTTGCCCACAGGTCAGTCTTTTGATGCCCGTGTTGATCTTTGGTCACTGGGAGTCACTTTCTATCACACTGCCACAGGTCAACTGCCATTTATGCCTTATGGTGGAAGGAGCAACCGAGAAACTATGTGAGTATGTCACTTACAATTTAAAGTTTCCTCAAATTTTCTTTCATGGGTGCTTGATGAGATGCATTACCCCTGACACAAGCTCCAACCTCTCACCCTCATTCTATATCTCCTACTACAATGAGGATAGACCCATTGCGAGAGTTTGCCTAAGCAGTTTTGTGTTGGGTGCACTTTGCATTATTGAACTGTCCATACATGTCCATTCTTTTATGAACCCCCAACCTGTTACAAGTGTTTTCAAACAAAGTTTGAACATCTGTTTAGACAGTATGTGAAACTTTTCAAAGACAGCAGGAGTCAAATGGTCAATTCATTCATTAAGTACCAGTCTGAGGCAGACATTGGCGACCATGACACGCCATTCACTTTTCTGTTCAGACAATCTCAAGAAGTTCATGCTATTGCAATTAATTGTTTCAAATTGGGCGTATTTACATCCTGATCACTTGTTCCAAAGTTGACTAGGGAGAGGTATAAACCTAATTGGTTTCCTAAATCTCCATTCCTAAGAATCAAGTGTACTCTAGATTTATGTTGTTACATGTACTGGTAATGTTGAGTTGTTTGTATTATAGTCTTTGCAAGTATAAAATTCATAGTTGGGAGTGTAAGATCATGAGTAAGGGTGTGTCCAATTAAGGCATGGGCGTTTATTTGATAAAACATGGTGTGTTTCTTCCTTTTTATTCTAGGACATTTTTTTTTTTTATACCCCGTTATTTCTCTGGCTGAGCTATTTCCTCACAAAGCACAAACCAGATTTCTTGCACACTTATTTCTTTGTTTCATGTTTTAGTTCTTGTCCTTATTTTCCACTTTAATCACGTTCAAAAACTTTGTTCTTGCAGGTTCCAGATTATCTCTCAAAAAGAAAGTGGGGTGATATCAGGTGTTCAACATTCGGAGAAAGGTGTCATTGAGTGGGGAAGAGATTTACCTGACACTTGTCCTTTGTCCAGGTGGGTTTTGATTTACATTCACTTATTTAAATGGTGATCTTTTACCTATTTATTCATATTTTTTCCCTTCCATAGCATAGTATTGACCTAATTATTGCCTCCAGTCAGCATTGTCAACTGATGGCATATTGTCAGCTGTTCTGTTTATCTCAGTGGTGCATGCTTGCCACTCTATTGGCAACAATATTTCACAGTTCTTCTGCATCTTCTTTTGCCTTTTGTTTTCATGGTGTCATCCATTTCTTCAGGTTAATTGTTAACACCAGATACTTTGCGTCTGATGGGGCCTTCCTTTGTGCTCATTTGTTTTCAGGGTAGATGGTTTATTTCCATTTCTGCTGATATTCATAATTTCTTCTTAGGAAATGGCCTGACAGCTTCTATCCCCTCATAAAGGGCTATGGCTCTTTCTTTGTTTGTTTTTTTGTTTTTGTTTTGTTTTTTGTTGGTTTTTTTTTGGGGGGAGGGGGGGGGGATTAAATCTTTGTGATACAGTGAGATGAAACATTCGAGTTAAATATTATGGGTACCACATTAAAATTCTGAAATATTAATGTAAATGCTGATTTCAGCTTAGAAATTTTATAAGTTGAAGCCTTTTTTCCATTTATTAAACTTCACAAGGCAAAATGATATCATTATTTTGTGATTGGAGTAGTGATTTTAACTGTAAATAAGAAGAAGTAGGAAATGTTGTGGTCCTGTTTGTACTGGTCTCACTCACCAAGCCAAAAGTGGTTTCTAGTCCTATTGGAAACACAAGAAAATTTGGAAGTCGTTTATTCAAGCTATGCATGTAAAACAGTCAGGCAGATTGGTATCATAAAGAGCTGCTTAGGCTGAAAAGCTTGTACTAGGTCAATTTCTTTGCTCCAACTCTGAGTATTTGAGGAAGGGTATTTGAAGAAAAAACTGTTGCCCTAGTAATCATGCAGAGTTTGTAAAGCAGAACCTGCAGTGATAATCTTTAATCAGGATTAGCTAAAAAAAAAGATAAGAATGTGAATGTGTGAGCTTTAACTTTTACAGAGTAGTTTATTTACTCTCTTGAGAACTTTTTCTCACCATTGAGTTGGGTTTTTTTTTTTTTCAAGCATTACCAGTATAAAAAAAACATTCCCAGAAAGGTTAAGAAAGGTATGTTACTTTGCTGGAGAACGAAAGGCAATAAAAAGTATTTACATTTAAGTGGAAACCTTCACAAAGCTTTCCTAGACTGTAAGAGAACGGTTCTTGCTTTTTCATGACTTTTATTTTCCTTTTGATTTAAGTTTTATATGTATTGATTTGTTTATCCTTGGAAATACTTTTTGGAAAAGAATATTTTTTATGTTAGCATTTTACATCAGTTTATGTGAATTTCTTAAGAAAGGGGGTGAGCTGAGAAAAAGTGCTTGTCTATTATTATGTTGAAAATCTTTACCATCACTGAAAAGAAATTTATCTTACACTTTGCCTCGTATGCTTTTAATTGGTTTGCTGGGTTTGTTTTTTTTTTTTCAATTTGCAGAGGGCTACGTAGCCTGGTGATTCCCCTGATTGCAGGGCTCATGGAGCCAGACACATCCAAGATGATATCTTATGAAAGTTTTTTCCGCATCATTGAACGCATAGTTGAGAAGACCAAAATCACTTTCTTCCATTTTTCTCAGTGTGAAGATTTAGTTCTTTATATTGACTCAACAGCCAAGTAAGTACCATTGAACAACTTTTAAAAATACATCTTTGAGTAAAAGGGATTGATAGGCCAGGCCAGCCTCATCACCACTTAGGGTCAGGGGAGGCCACCCTCTATTCTATTTATTTTTTCAACAACCTTAGCCACATCATCCGAAAAGTGTACTTAAACATTTAGATGTGGCATTATATTAACAAAGCCTGATCTATTTGAGGAAATATGAGACAGTCACTGTGTTGAAACAAGCTTAGATTAAAATTTGTAGAGCTTGTAATTCTGATTAATTTGATATATTATATGTTTTTATAGGTGCTTTGGCAGACAAGTTATAGAACTTTGACTACAGCTTATTTTTGGCATTTCATGGGACTTTGGGTCGATGTCACTAAAGATGAAATTTGTCAACTTTGAGAAGAAATATCTTTTTTTTTTGTATTTCTCTGATCCATTTGAAAAAAATTTGGCTTGCACAACATAAAAATGCGTGGCCACTGAAGTTTTCAAGCCTCTTTGATGGGATCTCGAAGTTGGTGGATTGTGTATTTTCTCGATTTTCGATGAAATTTTCTAAATTTAAAACTGCCATAACTATTTCAAGTTCTAAGATATTGGGACAATTCATATACCAAATTAATCAGAATCAAAATATCTACAAGTTGGTAATATTTATGAATTAATTAAAAAAGAATACATTTTAGTTTGGACCGCCTACTATTAGAGCTTGGTACTATATTTATTTGAAATTTAATGAAGAAGAGATATTATATGCTGCTTGGATCATACCAATACAACCAGCAGTGTTGGGCCAATCTCATCCTACTGGAAAACAAAATATTCCTTAATTTGTAAAAGAGGCCAACATTTATCATAAGAATATTCTCCATAACAAGAGCAAATCGACAGTACAAGCCTAAATAAGTAACATGATTGCTTTTAGAGCACAGTCATTTATCCAAACTTCATTTTCTGCCCGAAACACAAACTCACACCTGTTCGGCCTGAATGAGGTGGTCTGTTCAACTTGCCAGTGGAAGTGGTCACGATCTTTGAAAGCCAACTACAAAAAGCAGAAAAAATTAGCCCCACTTTAGAAACCCATTGTGACTAAATAACTCAAAAACACCCGGTAAACTGTTAACACATGATTACTAGACCACTAATCTACTGGGAAATGTTCATTCAATATGGGTGCCTGGCCTTAAATGAAATACAGAACCATTATTTGAGACATATCCATTGAAAGAGAGGAGATAATCCTTGGTAGATCTGGATGCGTGGGTTCAGCAATATCATAAGAATTTAATACTTAACAGATTATTTTCCATTATTTCCGTTATTTTGACATCATCCATCTTCCAAATTCATTTTTCATTTTTTAACAAAACATAAAGACAGAACCAAACCATAAAGACTTGGGTAGGAATAATTGATTCTTATTTTCTTGTGTATTTTTATGTTTGTTTTAAACAATTTTACTTTTTGCTGTTTTGCGCATGCTGGGCTCCGAGAAGAAAATTTCAGTATTTTTGCAAAAGTCAAGTGGCATCCCTGATGTAAACATGATAAAATGTAGAAAGATTCATTCTAGTAAAAAAAACCCAGTCATTAAATGAACCTTGTATGCCATTGTGGTCTATAGTTTTGGTCACTTGGCTTGATTTTTGAGCATCGCTTAAGTCAGCCATCGTTCTTGTCAATGGCTTAGTTCTTTCAAGAGTTTTGTGGCATGCTCTGATATGGTGATGAGCAGCCTCAATGACTGTCTCTCTGCGGATTTCTTTTACTTTTGTATTTGAAAAAAAAAATCTTTTTCTTAATGTTTGAAAGATGTATTTGAAATACTTTCATAAGTGGACAATTGTAAGAATTTATTAAAAATAGTTCTTTGCTTCATCGCCTGTTTCTCTCCCCATTCTATTTCATCCCCCTGTCTTTGTAAGACTATGATATTTAGATCTATGGAAATGTCCATAGCCTCATGTAATGGCTGAAGCTGTCTCAAGCAGACAACATTGTAATGTAGAAATATTGATTCTCAAAATACCAATATTCTCCTCACAAGTAATAAAACATTAACGATTAGACTTCATAACTCCTTTTATTATTCATACAATTTTAATGTCAATTTTGTGGTATCCCAGAAATACATAGGAAATATACCATTGGTGTCATTCAATAACCGTCTAACTTCCAATGTTTTAGGACCATATGTTTTGTGTGAAATCTGCAGAAACACTTCATCGTCATGTTCTGTCAAAACCATGAGTGATTCTGCAAAAAACACTGAGGTTATTCTAAACACATCTTTTAAATGATTATTTACATATAATAATTGTTTCAGGCTTGTTCAGTTTGAATAGCTACATTTTTTGTCTCTCCTGAAAAAAAAATCATGAATGGACTTAGACGATTAGAGAATTACACCAATGACATATTAACTTCTTAATAATAAGGTAGTTAAGATATTTGTGGATTTACCAAATTCATAAGCATGCTCAAAGCCTGGACAGCGGAGATTTCAGGTGCGATGTAAAAATCTCATTGTTGTGGGAAGACCAGAATCGGGACCGACAGGGGTGTTTTAAAAATTAGGTAATGAAAAACAAGAACCATTGCTCACCAATTTATATACTGATACTTTCTTTTATTGTATTGATTTTTTTTGCATTTCTTAGATCTCAAGTTTCCATTGTGAGAGTAGATGTTAACAAATTTTTCAAATGTCTTGTGCTAGACAATTAAATAGACATGTTACTGCATCGTGTTTGCGACATTTTATTTATTAATTTTTTTTGTATAAATCCTGGTGGATTATTCTATGTGCAACATGGAATTTTTTTTTTGTTTTGACCTGGGCCTCATACCCGTACCGCCAAGAATATTAATCTGTGTTACACTGTTAGTCTTCTACTGTTAGAACGCTAACGTCTGACAGTCATAGGTCCGAACTATGACCAATTGAC